>JACEFZ010001427.1:300000-325000 GCA_014155875.1 Cepaea nemoralis
CTCTCTCTCTCTATATATATATATATAAGTGTGTGTGTGTTTGTGTGTGCCTTTCTTAGTCTGTGTCACTATGTCTTTGTGTGTGCGTGCGTATGTGTGTATAGAGTAAGGAAAGTGTAGGAGAGCAAGAGAGAGAGAGAGAGAGAGAGAGAGAGAGAGAGAGAGAGAGAGAGAGAGAGAGAGAGAGAGAGAGATGAGATAGAAAGACTAACAAACACAGAAACACTCACAGACAGCGAGAAAGTCAGCACGAGATATAAAGAACGAAAGGGAGTGAGAGAGAAATTCGCAAACACAGAAACACACAATCACATACACACACACACACACACACACACACACACACACACACACACACACACAAACACATACACACACAGCGAAAGAGAGAGAGAGAGAGAGAGAGAGAGATGAGATAGAAAGACTAACAAACACAGAAACACTCACAGACAGCGAGAAAGTCAGCACGAGATATAAAGAACGAAAGGGAGTGAGAGAGAAACTCGCAAACACAGAAACACACAATCACACACACACACACACACACACACACACACACACACACACACAAACACATACACACACATACACACACAGCGAAAGAGAGAGAGAGAGACAGAGAGACAGAGAGAGAGAGAGAGAGAGAGAGAGAGAGAGAGAGAGAGAGGAAAGCGCACGTGAGCATAAATACACAGTCTAGAACTACTTACTGAATGTCAAAAACCTCTGACGTGGCTGGCACTGTTCTGGCGAATAACGAATGTGATCAAGAAACAAACCAGGAGGTATCAACCGCCCATCACCAGGCTGCTGTTATACCGTGTTGAAGGTCTGTGAGGCATGTCACTCTGCTATTGTTGTCATTAACAACGGGCTGCTTGCGGTGAATATGGAATTATACCCCCAGTTAAACTTACACTTATAATATACTAATACACATTCAGGGAAACCTGTAACGCAATGTGATCTGGCTTATTCATGGTTTGTCATTATAGTTCTTTAGATGTTTCTTATTTTTTACCGGCGTCGTATTTAATCTTTACACATTTAACTAACAATACGAGGTCAAAGGTTATAATCCATCTGACACGACAGCTGTTTTTAAAAGTAGACAACACCAGCTGCGACAGTGATCACCCCTGTACAGTACTCAGGAAGTAATCATTGGATGTAGCAGAAATGTATCGCCAGTATCCTCTAGTTGATGATGGAGTCAGGTGCATTGGAGATAGACGTCATTCAACTAATTAGCCCCGTGACGAACACCACAACTGATGCACAGCTGGTACTCACCAATCACATTGATTATGGCAGAATGCCCAGGCCAATCGTATTGACTGTAACAATACACTACCGGTAATTCAGGCCAATCAGCGGCCGTGTTTTGTCCCCGGTGTTGGAGTAATCCATTATTGAATTTTCGCTGTGGCCATCTGTTGGCCGGTCTGTCACCAAGATTCCACCCTAGCCACAACACAATGCCAGGCAGTTCTGGCAACTGCTGCATCCAACTTAAGCATTCAACGCCAACCCGAAGACTGCAGCTGAGGTCACGGCGTTGTCAAACTTTTGGTATCCGCCATATGTGCTAGCATTTTCATGATTATGCAAAGGCATCGCCACGTGGTTTTACAATGAACGGAAGTAACTTTTAACCTTTATCGAGACTCGGCAGCCGTTGTGCAAACTCGATAATTAACAATGTAATTAGCCATCACATTATCGAACAGTCCTATATGGCGAGCGTTGATTTTAATACGTCCTAAAAAAAGGCACAAGATAAACTTCCACACAACAAAACACGCTTAGATACAACAATACACACCAGCCTGTTCCATTGACAGACAGGTAATGTCGATCTTGTTCCCTTTGCTGTGCCTTCTGCCCAGGACATTTGTATTATATTCACTATATAATAGCAGTCGCCGTGGCCTGACGGGAAAAGGCAGCGCTAGCTCTTAAACTTCTGGTGCGCTGACGGCCGGGTAGCGGGATCACCCCTACACCGGTCATTTGGACTTCAACGTACACTTCTCGTTCACAAAGCAATGGATAACTACTAGACATTAAAGGGCTAGGAAATCAACCTGGGCTGGAATTGATCGCAAAGCACTTCAAAGGGCATGCTATGTATTTTGATTATATTAATGTTGCTATGTTATCTGTATTCTATATTGTTGATTGCCTTAATTGATTACACTCCTGTTGTGAACTTCTCCCACAAATAAGGTTTACTTTCATTCACAATACTCATATTGTTAACTTCTCTCTTCAGCACATGTTACATTAACTTATCCTGTTGTTAACTTCTCTCACAAATAAACATTACTTTAACTCATTATACTTATATTGTTAATTGCTCTCACAAATAAGTGTTGCTTTGACTCATTTTACTCTTATTGTTAACTTCTTCACAAAAACACATTTTAATGCATTATACTCCTATTGTTAATTTCTCTTGTCAATATGTGCTGCTGTAACCCATTGAACTCTTACTGTTAAACTCTCTCTCTCTCTCTCTTCTCTCTCTCTCTCTCTCTCTCTCTTCTCTCTCTTCTCTTCTCTCTCTCTCTCTCTCTCTCTCTCTCTCTCTCTCTCTCTCGCATGTTACGTTATCCTATTACACCTATTGTGTTAATTTCTCTTAATGCGTTAATTAAATCCATTACATTGCCAGCTTCTCTCACGAACATGCGTTACTTGGTCACATAACAGTGTTAACTTCTGTCATCGACACCAGCTAATTTAACCCATTATATTATTCGCGTCTAACACCAACACCTGTTAATTTAGCCCATTATATTCGTTGTGTTAGCTTCTCTTCCCGACGCGGGTTACTTTAGCCCTTTATACTCCTGTAGTATTGCTTCTTCTTCCGGACACTGTTACTTTCAGCAAGACAAGAGAGACAAAGGCAGGAAGAGAGAAACAGCAATACAGAGAGACAGCAATACAGAGAGACAGCAATACAGAGAGACAGCGATACAGAGAGACAGCGAGAGTAATAGAAGTAAAACAAGCAGGCTAGGTGGCGAGAAATAGACAAATACAGAGAAGAACAGAGGCAATGTAGAAATGAATGGAGACTCAATGGACGGACAGACAGACAGACAGACAGACAGACAGACAGACAGACAGACAGACAGACAGACAGACAGACAGACAGACAGACAGACAGACAGACAGACAGACAGACAGACGGACGGACGGACGGACGGACGGACGGACGGACGGACGGACGGACGGACGGACAGACAGACAGACAGACAGACAGACAGACAGACGGACGGACGGACGGACGGACGGACGGACGGACGGACGGACGGACGGACGGACGGACGGACGGACGGACGGACGGACGGACGGACGGACGGACAGACAGACAGACGGACGGACGGACGGACGGACGGACGGACGGACGGACGGACGGACGGACGGACGGACGGACGGACGGACGGACGGACGGACGGACGGACGGACGGACGGACGGACGGACGGACGGACGGACAGACAGACAGACAGACAGACAGACAGACAGACAGACGGACGGACGGACGGACGGACAGACAGACAGACAGACAGACCGAAAATGAATGAGATAGGGACAGCGAGAAAGGAGAGAGCGAAGGAAAAAGTGAGAGAGAAAGAGAGAGAGAGAGAGAGAGAGCGAAAGAGAGTGAGAAAAAACGAAAGAGAGAGACAGAGAGAGGAAGCGAGAGAGAGAGAGAGAGTAAGAAAGAGCGAGAAAGTCAGCAGACATAAATATAATGTAGAGAGACAGCGATATGAAGCAAGAAAGGAGAGACCGAAGGAAAAAGCGAGAGAGAGAGAGAGAGAGAGAGAGAGAGGGAGAGAGAGAGAGAGAGAGAGAGAGAGAGAGAGAATAAGAGCGAGAGAGCACGCTCTGTAGAGAGAGAGAGAACAAAAAAGTGCCAGAGTGAGACAGAAAGAAAAGACAGACAGAGAGACAGGCAGACAGAGAAAGAGACAGCTAGAGGGAGCGAGAGAGAGAGAGAGAGAGAGAGAGAGAGGAGAAAGAGAGTAAAAGAGAGAATGAGAGCGATGGCATGAGAAAGAGTGAGAACACAAGAGAGAGCGATGACAGAGACACACACACAGAGTAAGAACACCAGAAAAAGAGTGAGCGTAAGAGATACAGAGAGAAAAAAGACACAAAGAGAGAGAAGAGAAAACAGAGAGATAAGGGAGAGAGACAATGGGAGGAGAGAGAGAACCAGATAATACAGAAAAGAAGGCTGGAACAAACTTGCCTGGAATTGAAATTCTCTGCTAATGATACCCATATCCTGATTTATTAAACACAGGAGGCAAATCAAGGCACACAGATAGCTCGGCTCGGCTCGGCCGGTCTGATCGGATTTCGTGGCGTGAAAAGTACGGTTAAGTATTCCCTTGATTGTGTGATCTCTTTGTGGGAGTGCGTGTGTTTGTGTGTGTCCAAGTGAGCTGACACAGGGAGAGATCATATCAATCCGCCGGAGCTAATCAGATCGTCAGCATTATTAGATTCTTCCTTCTGTCTTTCTGTGTGTATGTGTGCGTGTGAGTGTGTGTGTGTCTCTCCTCTCTCTCTCTCTTTCTTTCCCTGTCTCCTTTTTCTGTCTCTCTCCCCTCTCTCTCTCTCTCTCTCTCTCTCTCTCTCTCTCTCTCTCTCTCTCACTCTCTCTCACTGCTCTCTCTTTCCCCCTCCACAATTTTTCTATCTCCTCTCTCCCTTTCTCCCTCTTTTCCTGCCTGCCTGCCTGCGTACCTGTCTGTCTGTCTGTCTGTCTGCTTGCTTGCCTGCCTGCCTGTCTGTCTGTCTGTGTGTCTGCTTGCCTGCCTGCCTGTCTGTCTGTCTGTCTGTCTGTCTGTCTGTCTGTCTGTCTGTCTGTCTGTCTGTCTGTCTGTCGCGATGAATCAATCTGCCTAATTCCATACGAACCTGTCTGTCAACTTCATTGCATGCGATTGTATCCCACTGCATACATTTCAAACCAACGTAATGGAGAGTTGCACAGACAACGATATATTGCATATAGTTTAAACCAATCACAGACTAAATTTCGTAGACAACTATCCAATCCCATAATAAGTTAGATAGACAACGATCTATTTATATTTCTACTATGTTTTATTAGTAGTAGAGGTTCCACTCACAAGTATCCACTGCACATATATCAAATCAATTCAATACTAAGTTACATAGACAACCATGTAGTGCACATATTAAAACAAATCCAATATTAAGTTCCACAGACAACTATCTATTTCACATATTTCAAACCAATAACATGCTAAGTTTCACAGACAACGATCCTTTTCACATATTTCAAACCAATAACATGCTAAGTTTCACAGACAACAATCCATTTCAAACCGATACCATGCTTAGCTCCACAGACAACGATCTGTTTTACATATTTCAAACCAATATCATGCTACGTTGTACAGTCAACGATCCTTTTCACATATTTCAAACTGATGCTATGGTACGTTCCACAGACGACAATCTGTTACATAGACTGTCTCTCATCCAATGGCATACAGACTGCATTGACATGATTCTGGACGTCATTCGTTGGCAGAGCGGAATAGAAACGCGGTTGCATCGAGAGCCGCAGGTGTTACAAATCATTCATCAACACCACAAGACAAAGAAACATGAAACTTGCGAAGCATAACAACAGAAGAGGTGGAATAGATAGTTTATTTAGGAGAATGCTTGGCAACAGAGGCATAGACAGAAAGGGCAAGATGTACGTGGAAAGTAGAAGCTGCTGGTAAACAATAAATAATAATTTAAGCAACACCAGCTTCAATAAAATATTTGATGGTAGAGAAGAAGAAGAAGAAGAAGAAGAAGAAGAAGAAGAAGAAGAAGAAGAAGAAGAAGAAGAAGAAGCAGCAGCAGCAGCAGCAGCAGCGCGGCAAAAGTGGTGTAGGCGGCGGCGGAAGAAGAAGGGGAAAAAGAAGAAAAGGAAGAAGAAAAAGAAGAAAACAAAGAAGAAGAAGAACACGAATGCATGCTGTCTCCATGCAAGTTAGTAGGTATGTTAACATAACCATCTAAAATTGAATTATGATTTATTACATAAGAAAATTGGCAATCGCGGAGAAATATCTGAAATTATTAACGTAACAAGATTAGCTCTTACTTTTCCAAGTAATTCTTTCTCAATTATTAACAGTGTCAGTAACGCAAAGAGTTATACTTACGACTGTCTGACACACACACACACACACACACACACACACACACACACACACACACACACACACACACACACAAACACACACACACAAACACACACAAACACAGAGAGAGAGAGAGAGAGAGAGAGAGAGAGAGAGAGAGAGAGAGAGAGAGAGAGAGAGAGAGAGAGTTAAGTCGTAACTATCATAGCGTGCGCTAATATCACAACCTGCTGGGATTACATGACTTATTAATATATACGGGGATGGATCCGCATGTTTGAATGTATAAGAGCTCTCGTTCTCAAACATCCGGTGTGCTGATGCCGAGGTAGCGGGTTCAACCCGTACACCGGTCAGTTGGACTAAAATGTTGACTTCTTGTCCTAGATTCGAGGACGTAAATAACAAGTACCTCATAAGTCGGAGGGTGTCGCCTGTTGGCGAGGGACACTGGTAATTGCAAACATCAGACATGTGCCCACACGCAAACATCAGACATGTGCCCACACGCAAACATCAGACATGTGCCCACACGCAAACATCAGACATGTGCCCTAGAAGTTGTAGTACATGTATGGACTACGCTTGAGTTTAAAGCGAGCGCAGGCAACAACAAAAAGTATATATATGTATATGTTTTTGATAACATTCATAGCAGAAAAAAAAGTATATATATATATATATATGTTTTTGATAACATTCATAGCAGAAAGGAGGACATTATAGCAGAATACACGATAGACTGAGTCGGCTCTGTGGCGAGGTGGTTACGTTAGCAGTTCGTAATCCCGCACACCGTGTTTGAAACACGACTGCGGGCGATTTGGCAGCACACCGTCTTGCGTTAGGCATTTTTATAGAATGTTATGGCTGCTGATCGTTCATAAAGCAATGGCCAACTACTGAACGTAAACATGCCAAGAGATCACAAGCAGCCAAAAAAGTTACGGGGTTGATTGCGACGTCTTGTAAAGGCTATGCAATTAACTTTTTAACACTAAACTATAGGACAAATAATGATTCGAATTACTTTTGTTATTTCAACTGAGCAGCGTTGTCACGCTAGACATCCAGGCTTGCCCATGGGAATCCAATGGGAAAAAAGGGGGATTTTCTTAATAGTATAGGGATGGGATGGGACGGGATGGAATAGGCATAAATTACCAATGGATGGGATAGAAAAACATGTCCCATGGACAAGTCTGCCAGGCTTGGCCATGAGAATGTTATTCCCATGGGAATACCATGGGAAAGTCCCATGGGACGACATGGGATGGGACATGCATAAATTACCTCGCAATGTAAATTATGTCCCATGGACAACCCTGTATTAAATAACATCATACAAAAAATTCGAAATACTCTTATTAATTCAGCTGATCGACAGTGCCAGTTTTGATTTGATGGGTTCGTATCCTTTGGGGATAAAACTGTCGACCTGACTCTCGTGTAACGGTGCACTATATTGTCATAACGTGCTAGATATTCTGGGCAATGAGTACACGAAGATGTCGTGGAGACCAAACTGTGGTAGACAGTCGGCAACTGTTAGTGGATCATGCCAATGATTATGCCATTATTTACACTGATCGATCAACGCTACTCGGGAAACAGTTGAAGGTATGCGGCCCGGGTGAAGGGTAGAACTTTAGAAGTACAGAACTCAGTTTATGAATGCGCAACATCCAAAGATATCAAAAACGGATGGTTGTGGTCTTTCGTGACTGAGGACTGAGGTTAACCTACGGGTGCTTATTTGGAAATATTGCCCTGTGCAAGCAGGAATCCATAGCACAGAACGGGTAGTTTAGCTGGCGTATAGAGCACAGTTATTAGACAATTGTAGAGCACATTTATGAGACAAATCTACAGCACCTTTATTAGACATCTCTACGAGAACACCAAATTGTGAAATGAAAATAGAAAGGAAATTTCTTAACTAAGTGGACAATTGTCAATGCCAAGAGGTATTTATAACATCAGACAGAAAGTACACAACAGAGATTAAGAGAAGAATAGGGCAAGTAAACGCTGCATTTCAGAAAATGAAAAGTTTCTTTTGCAATAAGTGACTACCATTAAATGTAAGAAAGAGAGTGTTGAAGCACTATAAAGAACCTTTTTTGCAATATGGCAGTTAATCTTGGAATGTAAATGAACACATTAGGAAGAATTTGGAGGCAACAAAGATGTGGTTCCAGAGACGAATGTTGCGAATTCGATGGACTGTGAGAGTAACTAAAGAGGATTGCCAGATATAGGTTAATAAAACTAGAACATTATATACAACAATAAGAATGAGACAAACAGCTTTCTTTGTTCATGTGGTGAGAAGACTTGCTTGCTTGTGTTCGTTGGCTTGAGCTCCAACGCGAAGTCCTGTATGTCGGATGAAGGCATCCTGTTGTCCAACATCAGTGTGATGTCATACAGGACCTGAGGTTTGCGTGAGTATCCGTTGTCCCATGTCTGGCTTATTGGTGTGCAGACTGGTGGTTCCTCGCCGTACAGACAGACACTCTCCGACTTCGGAGGAATCGGCGATCCTACTGAATTTAGCCAGGACCCCGAAGGGACCTGTTGCCCAGGGCGCTCGACGAGGACGCGTCAATAGGTCTTGGCCAGTATATAACCCGGCCCAGGTGTCTTGGAAACACCTCTGCGTCCCTGGTGAGAAGAGAGGCATTGGAGAACATCGTGTCAACTGGAAAGATAACGGGAAAGAAACGCAGAGGCCGACCAAGAGAAATGATGCTTGATAGATTGAGACGGTGACATGGAGGACTATCATCAGCAGAGATAATCCAGAACACCAAAGACCGAGATCTGTTGAGAGACATGAAAGCTTACGCCAACTGGCAGGGTACTTGATGATGATGATTACACAAGTGTCAACCAATGCCACTGAACGTATTAATCACTTGAGACACATCGGCAACACGAATTAAATACAGTTGCTTGTTCTTTATAGTATTTTTCATTCAACCCCCGTATTTTTTTGCCTGTTTGTGATTTAACGGGTAATTTTAATCCAGTAGTTTGCCATTGCTTTTTGAACAGCTGACGCCTCACACGCATGACAAGTACCTCACCGAAATAATCACTGGCAAAGTAATTAGATCCGCCGCTGGATAATTCCCCGAAGAAGTCGGTTGATCTGATTGTCGACACCCCACATCATCTACTTGCTGGAACTAACCGGGTTAAAGGCGAGACCCGAAGACACCATTTCCAGTCTCCAGTGTGCTGTTTGTGTGCAGGCAGCGTTCTATTATAGTGGTCAGCGCGCTGGCTTCTCGGCCCGATAGTCTTGTGTTTGAGTTCACATCGAGGCCAGAAGTTGTTAAAGAATAATCCTGGCATCCTAGGATGACGCCGGCTCCATGGCGAAGTTTTTACGGACGCAGTTCGTGATCCAGCATACTCGCGTACGAAACACAGCTGCGCGAGATTCAGCAGCCGACCGCGTTGCCTTGGTGTTTTTACGAAATGGTATGGGTGCCGGTCTTTCAGAAAGCAATGGCAAACTACTTAACGTAAACATGCCAAGAGATCACAACAGCAACACATGCTGATGTTTACCGCTAGGTCCTGTAAAGAAATGCAACTAACTGTTTAACCTAAGATGACAAAGCCTTGACCTGGGAAGTAAAGGCAGCGGGTGTTGTAAAGACAAGAGCACCCATTGCGTGGCTGCTGGTCTGTACAGATATAGAGCTAGCACTGTCAATAAACTGTCAAAAACTGTCATTTACTGCCAATATAGTAACTTGCGGTGTATGGCGGGGGGGGGGTGTGGGGGGGGGGGGGGTGGAGGGTCTTGAGTCTGAGGAATTACGACCGCCTGGCTAGTGCAGTCGCCGCGATCTGTCCAGGTTAGAGTTTAATAAGTACCTTAAAAACCCCATGCGGTGTAATATGATGCTTTACTTACTTGTTATGTGTATGCAGGTGTCGCTAGCTCGCTTGCCTGCCGGCCGGTAGTCAGATCCCCATCAAGGATAGGATTGTTGTAAACTGACCTGTGCTAACAGACTAAAACAGCCTAACATGGGTACAGAAGATTTCATAGAGAGCAGAAGAGATATGTGTGATAGTGACAACAAACCATCGAGTTCCCATTTATCTATATAAATATGAGGCTAGCACCATATACTCAATACATCCGAAGGCATAGGAAAGGACCTTTACTTTATGTGCTTATGTGTATGCGCTTGTGCTGATGGCGAGCTAGCGGGTTCAACCCCCACATTGGTCAGTTGGACGCACATGCTGACTTCTCATCCTTGACTTGGGAACATATATTACGAGTACTCTCCAGTTGAAAGCGAGCGAACGGGGAAGGAAAAATAAAAAGCACCTGTTACTGTTTCTGTCATGAATAACGCTTTGTTGTGCTGATATTTAATATCACTCTTTTGTTTTGGTAATACTGATATTCCTTAAAATTCTGCATGCCGCGAAGTTGATAGAAAGATAGATGCTTGGTGAGTTATTTATGTCATATGACGGGTTTGTGCAATGTGGATGTAATTACTAGTGCCGCCAACAGGTATTTTTAATAAAAGCGGCTCGTTTTTATAAGAACGATGGGTATTATAGTTAATCATATTTATGTGCCGTGTCGCTTTTCTAGCACTTTCTTGAAACAAAGCGAAACTGAATCGTTAGTCATCACCAGTAGTTCGTAAGTATATATTTATTAAAATAGACGCTCGCCTTTTGGTCCGGTGGTGTTGGTTCAATTCGCAACGGAGCAGATTCAAATTAGAAGAGTACAAGAAAATGTCTTGGGATGTAAAGGCGACCATGTGATACTGACCACATCCCCACCGAGCACCAAGTGGTCTATTAGAATATGGGTCTAGCACCATCTGACTAAATGCGATTTACGGCGTGCAAACGAGTCTTTAACTTGTATTTTCGATGTATTTATTAAAACGTAATTTTACAGTGAGAGAAATAGAGGTTTGATTAGACTGAAAGGTAGCATAGGGGTGTGAAATTTTATTATGTCCCGGCCCCTGGAACATTCGGGAAACACAACACGAATAAGGAGGAAGAATGTTTCAAAGGTCACAGTGTTGAGGAGGACCACTCCTTGATTCTTAAAATTGACAATACGCCATATCTCCCCTTTCCCCTTTGGGAAATTGTTAACGCTGGAATTGGAAACATTGGTTTAAAATAGACTTCGGCTACAAAGGGAGTTTACATCTACACAAGTCAGGGGCAGACAACCGTAAAATTACCTCCCTTTTTTTCTACAATTGCTGGAACGTCAACAACAACAACACTCCCACTAGAATGGCGTCGGATTGGTGCTAAAATTGATCCTTGCCATTGGTGTGGCAAAGGTACTTTCTATTATCATAATTTATGTTAATTAGGGAGCCCCGTAGATGGTTGCAGGATGGGGCAATAATTTCTTGCAGTTGCCAGAATGATTTTGTCCCGACAGGACGTGTTGAACGGTCCAGAAAATGTGTGGTTTTTATTAGTATAGTTTGTTTGTTAATTCTTGACGCCGTTGGTAAGTTGGAAATTGTCGTGAATGAACTTAGGACTAGTAAGTCTAAATATAAAGGATATGACTTTATACCGGGGATTTCTTTGGGAAGAATTTGAGATTTTCTCAGATGATAGGTGAATGTTCTCTGACTTAGAGAATATCTTTCATTTTGGTTTAGGTACATCCTGAGGGATGACTTTCTCCTTTACCCAGAGTCTTTATGTGTGTGACTCATAATGTTAGCGAAAGCTGCGACCAGGATTCTTGTTTTGAACTATCCCTCATGATATCTGTAAGGATGATATTTTTCTTGGAAGTATCAATTCTGATTTCTTGGCGAATGATAGTTTTTATAACCATCATTTATTATTTCTTGTGTGTTACAAGGAGAATGTTTCTTATGTATACCTTAATATATGGAGTGTTTATTAATAATCTTCACTGTGGATATGAATATGTGACATGCCTGTGATGTGATGGTATGCAACCATTTACCTTCGAGAGAAGAGACAATGAAGGGATTGTGACATGGTGTCATTGTTGCTGTTTGCCAGCCAGACAGTCGAAGCGACTGGATCTTGTGAACACAAGAATTACATCCCTGCACAGCAACACGGGAGGAAGGCAGATTGTGCCGATATGAGAGATGAAGATCACAGCAGATTATTAGAGTGGTGGTAGCCGGCAGGGCCGGGTCAGACTGGCCTGCCCCTGTGTGCTTCCCCTTTCACCTTCCCTCCTCTTTGTTTTTTACCCTCTCTGTCTCTGTCTTTCCCTTTTCTTCTTTTTTTCTTTTCTTTCCTCCTTGTTTATGCAAATGTGGCTATACGTTTGGCACCTATCTTTTACAAGGAAAGGTGGTCTTTATTTTGCCTTCAATTGAGGTAGTATCATGAGTGCTGTAACTTGTCATCGGGAGGGTCAAGTTCATCCGTGACAGATGAAGGGATTCACCTTGGGATTATTGAAGACGAAGACACAAAGAATAGATTGCATGATTTATTGCCTGGCATATTTCGCTGCATCTCGTTTTGTACTTACTGCAAAATTCACACAACATAAAGTACAATAACTAGATAAATCATTCAAGCTGAAATATACACACTTTCGCACAGTAAGGTCAACTGTCTGCCACGGTAATTTTAACCTGACTAGCATGACTTTCTGTTTGCACAAAGCTGACTTATGTAGATTAATCATTATGGCTTTTGCAAACTTTAACAAGCGACTATGGTTCCTGGTGGAACTAGACTAGATACCTTTTGGAACACCCACTGGCTTGATTTAGCCCATTAACCAACACTGTTTACAACGACATGTGTAATCAAACAATTTATAGCAATATCAGCTATACTAACTACTGGTGTACCAACCACTATGAATTCAGTAACTTTAGTGTCCAGATTTCATAGACTCATTTATATTACCATCATGGACATTGATAGAAATTGTTCCAACCGCATGGACTTTATTTACATATCAAAGTGGGGTGATATCAAGAACTTTTGATCATACGTGTTCGGTGAACTTAAGAACAGTACAACAACTTAGGAGTGAATTACCCGTGTTACTTTATCATTCACATGGGATGCCACCGTATCAGCGGTTATACTTCATAGAGATATTTAGTGATTCTAGTATGTTTTTTATTGAGGTATTACTGGTTTTATTTTATTGTGTTTCTGTACTGATTTGTTATGCCACTCGAACATACACGCAGGAACCCTTCCATGTGTTATCCCATTATCATCTCATCTCATCATGTTCCTCTTGTACCTTGTTGAGGTGAAGTATAAACTTCGTGAGAGTGATCGATTATGGGCTTCATATATCTTTATTCCCATGGACTCTGCTATTCCCTCCGTCCAACGTTTACGTGGTCGGCCTCTTCCTCTGATTCCATCTGGTCGGTACATCATTACTTGTATTCTTCTCAGGAACCTCATTTCTGTTGTGATTTTTCTTTTCTCTTTTTCTGTCATTGTCCAGGTTTGGCATTGGTAGCATAGAGTTGGCAGGAAGATTGTGTTGTAAAGTGCTTTCTTAGTAGTTATTGATACATGTTTGTTCTCTAGTATTGGTGCCATTTGTCTAATGAGTTGGTTTGCCTTATTGCACCTATTTTCGATCTCGTCTTCTGATCTGCCATTTGATGATATTATATTTCCTAGGTACTTGAAACTCTTTACTTGTTTCAAGGGATGTTCGTTTAGGTGAATTGTTGTTGTTTGTTCTTCTTTAGTTATAGTCATTACCTCTGTTTTGCTTGTGCTAATTTTCATGTTATGTTCCCTACACATTTCGTTTAGACTATTCATGTGGTATTGTAATTCAGCTTCTGATTTTGTTATTAGTGCTTGGTCATCCGCAAACAGGAGTTCTCTAATGGTTAGATTTGCAGATGGTTCTTCTTCCGTGTTCTCGTCATGCTGTATTCTTGCTGTCTCCGCTTGTTATCCCATTATATTGTCATAATTTGCAACATGGAATTATTCTTTTCCTTGTTGATCTGTTTAAGTATTTTTTAGTGTGTTAAATGTGTTAATTTTACACAATTTGATATCAACTTTAAATGAGAACTGAAGGTGGCGGTAAGATTACATGTGTTAAGTTATCCTAAGTGAGCTTACTCCCCTCTGGACTGCGGTGACGTTGCTGGCTCTCCTGACCCTCTACTGGAAAACTGTTCTTATATCTTTATGAACCCCACTCTATCATCTGTCTCCACCCCTCAGGAGTCTTATGAGCCGTTTCAGGTGTTCTATAGTAACTTGGTCTCTTTGAATAGGGATATCTTTCTCCTGTTCCTAATCTACTTTGCCACAAGGGCAAATGTAGACAGGTATAACTAATATAGAGAAATTCACACAAGGAGGCATAACATAGAGACAATAAAAATCGTAAACATAAATAATAGAAAGGGCAAAAGGTGCAATTTCTCTCTCTCTCTCTCTCTCTCTCTCTCTCTCTCTCTATATATATATATATATATATATATATATATATATATATATATATATATATATATATATATATATATGGTCTGTCTGTCTGTCGGTCTGTCGGTCTGTTCCCATAAAAGTTAGTTCAGAAGCGCACAGGTCAAATGATTGGCCCTACCCCTAGCCTTGCAGTAGACGGGCTGGCCACGTCAACCACTTTTGCTGTATCCGAAATCAATGCCCAGGCCTAACAAATAGGCTCCTTCAAACCTTCCTGTAATAACCTTAGCAAGGCTATATTTTTATATGTTTAGAGATACTCCAACACATTGTCTATTAATCTATCTTACCCACTGAATTACAAGTGGCGGGGTTCTGAACGAGCAGCGGATCCAGGGACCATATCGTGAACATGAGAACCATCTTTGAGAAATGCAGAGAGTGCAATGTAGATCTTCATACTTGTTTCATAGCCTACAGTAAGGTCTTCGACTGTGTTTGATATAAGACATCGTAATAGTTATGATGTTCCCAGCACATTTGACCTACGAAACTGCATCACTACATTATAAACAACAAGCAACTGTCACAATAGCCAGTGACACATCACACTGATTTAAAGTGCAAAATAGAGTAAAGACAGAGCTGCATTCTCTCCCCGTACCTGATCAACATGAATGCAGAAAATATTAGAAGAGAAGTTGCACGTGATGAGGCCAGAGACAATGTTGATCAGCTGATAATTTGTGGACATCCATCCCATTCCAGAATTTGGATATGCAGATGACATTGTATTTCTCTCAAGTGATGATAAAGAATGAGAAGAGTTTGTCCTGTCTTTCAAGTAACACGGTTAATATACAAACTGTCTTCTTCGGTCAGAGTTTAATGCCTAAAGTAAGGGGGAAGTTCTGTCTTGTCGCAGACGACTGTGGGTTAGATTCCCGCCTCCCGTTCTGGGTACTAATGTCTTCTTCTCCCAGGGAATTGTGGGTCAGATTCCAGCCTCGTGTTTTGTTTACTAACTTCTCCTTGTAATGTAGAGACGCTCATGTCCCAGGATCTGGTATCATACTGACCAGAACCTTCACGTGGAACATCCTGGGCAGACACTAGTCTGTGGGATCTCTTGGGCAGATATTAATCTAGTACATCATTGGCAACATCTTGGCCTCACTTTAGACTCTAGGACATTTTGGGCAGACATTAGTCTGTAGAGCATCATGGGCAAACACTAGTATGTGAGGCCTCATGGTCAGACACCAGTATGTGGGACATCATTGACAAACTTTAGTCAGTGGGGCATCCTGGGCAGACACTAGTCTTTTGCACATCCTGGGCACATGTCTGTAGATCATCCTGGACAAACACTAGTGTTTCGCGCACCTTGATTTGACATTTGTCTAGGTCAGTGGTTCTCAACCGGTGGGGAATTCCACCCCCCCCCCCCCCGGGAAATTTTAGGGTTTCCAGAGAGGGGAATTAAGATGATTTCAGATCGCGTTAATACAAGAACCGATTACTTGATATTGTTTTTCTCTTCAAACTTTACGGTTCTGTACGTCTCACCCTTCTAAAAATTCATTTTATAAAGTAAATAGACCCACAAATAACGTTTTATGTGGACGTCTAGACTTGTTTTAGTATGTGCTATTAAATTTAGCTTCCATTATTACGCATACTGTGTAGGAGTGGCGGCGGGACTTTTAGGTAGGAAATACGAAAGGGGGAATGACGTTCTGAAAATATGGTGAAGGGGGCACGGGCCAAATTTGTAGGTAGGAAATACGAAAAGGGGGGGGGGGTGGGATGACGTTCTGAAATATGGTGAAGGGGGGCACGGGCCAAATTTGTAGGTAAGAAATACGAAAAGGGGGGGGGGGGGGGTGGGATGACGTTCTGAAAATATGGTGAAGGGGGGCACGGGCCAAAAAAGGTTGAGAACCACTGGTCTAGGGGGCATCCTGGGCAAACACTGGCTTGAAGGATATCCTGGACAGACACTAATTTGTTGGACATCCTGGGGAGAAACTTGTTTGCTGGACATCCTGGGGAGACACTAGTTTATTGGCCATTCTGGACAGACACTAGTCTGGCTAAAGCAGAGATTGACCATTGTCTTTGCTCTCATGAAGCCTATCAAAGACTACGAAACATTGTCTCCATGAGACTGCAAGAGCGTCCAGCCAATTATCATTCCGAAGGTAGACGCATTCATCTCTAGAAAGCTCAAGAGCATGCTCCGAACGAGGATGCTGCTAACCTTTCTGAACCTAATAAGGTCAGCATGAAACTCCAGTCCTACACCTTGTACAGATTGAACAAAGTAAATTGTCAGGGTTCAGCAACAATACCATGAACTCCCAGCAACAATAAACGCCACAACTAACTTCTTTCACTGAACGGCGGTTGGGAAATAAACCGGTGACCTCATTCATTACACCCTGACCTAGTAAAGGCCAAGGCCTATCACTTGACCCCACCCTCCCCCATGGAACGATCTTCACCTTTTACTGGAATATTCGATGGACTACAAGAAGTAATGGCGTGCAGGATGGCAGTATCAGTGCTGTTAATCGTATCGCTTAATGAAGTGCATCTTCACGGCGGACGCCTGAGTCCCAAGTGACACTGCACTGACGAACACTCGCCATTGTAAGCACGGAGCAATACCGGGGAAAGGTGGAGTTTACGACTCGCCATATCTGCTACAGTCTCAATTGCTGGAAATATAAGCATCTATTATTCATGTCCTCGGGAAGGAACTACTGCAAACTATTACAGCTGTTAAAATCTTCATCTTATATGATATGTGCTCGAAAGCCGTTATGTTGCTCAGATTGCGTGATAACGAAAGTGGAAGACTGGGACATCAAGTTGATCTTCCTCAAATCCTCTACATTCAACATCGAAAAAAGTTTAATGGATGCTAAAGCAGGTAAAAGTAATCAGCCGGGATGACTTTACCGTTTTTGAAAAAAGCCTATTCATGGGAAAATATTTGCATTCGTTGAGGGGGCGGAGCTTACATGTATAGAAACTTTAATAACCAATAGTATGGTTTTCTTCCAATACCTTGGCCCCACAACATCGACAGCAGTGGTAGAGCAGTGGCTGACATGTTGGCCTGTTAGCACGAAAGTCATGTGTGTGGATCACTTCGAGGCGAGGATGTTTTTATTGGCACGAGAATCCCACGTCGACCCAGCCTAACATCGGCCCCAGGGAATGTTCTGGGAAGTAAAGGTGGCTAAAAGGGAACTATCAAGACAATCCAAAATCTTTACCAATAGAAATACAGAACACACAAAAGTACGATGTCACATTGATTAACAACGTCATGTTTTACCATATTTGAACATTATTATTATTTTATCTAAGTGTTGTTTTTAATTTTAATTTTTTTTTTTTTTTTAAAATTAGCGACAACACGGTGAGAGTAAACAATTAATTATACCGGGTGTTTGTAAAGTCTCGCCACACTTTGAATGTAGAACAGCTGTTTGTTGGAGAGTATGTTTTCCGTTTGCAAGACGTAAAACGTACTCTCCAACAAATAGCTATTCTACATACAAAGTGTGGTGAGACTTTGCAAACACCCTGTATTTATAATTGTTTAAATCAAGCATTCCTGAACATTCCTGTTGTACATTCGAAACCATAGATGCCTTGATTTTGTGTCCCCAAGAACTGTCAACACCAATCAATACTTAAACATTTATTCCACATTCTATCATGTCGTGCAGCCGCGGTAGTTGAGTGGTCAAGAGGCTTGCCTGTCGACTCGATTGCCAAGTGATCAAATCCCAAACGAGCCGGATTTAAAACTTCAACAACAACAACAAGAATGCAAACGTGACCTGGTCTCTCAAGTTGACCCACCCTACAACGTCGACCCACCCTACAACGTCGACCCACCCTACAACGTCGACCCAACATACAACGTCGACCCAACATACAACGTCGACCCAACATACAACGTCGACCCACCCTACAACGTCGACCCACCCTACAACGTCAACCCACCCTACAACGTCGACCCACCCTACAACGTCGACCCACCCTAAAACGTTGACCCAACCTACAACGTCGACCCAACCAGGAAATCTTCTTGAAAGTGGTAGACGTGATCTTGACCACACCACCTATCAAGTGGTCTAACAATGCAGTCTCTTTTGGTATGTCAGCAGTCGATTTGAATTGGTTTAAACAGTGTCTCTTGGTACCAGCTCCGTGGTCGAGGGGTTAGCAGCTTTCTCCGCTAACCCCGAATACTCTCGTCACGTGACGCGACGAGAATTAGCAGTGGTTCGAATCGCAAAAGTGACTTATGAGAGTATGGAGCCGGTCGCTCAGAAAGTCGTGGCGTGCTGATGAGCGTAATCTAGCCTAGGAATCAACATACAGCTGAAAGATGCTGGTGTTGACCGCAATATCCTGAAACAGGATGGAAACGCGGAAAAAAAAAAAAAAAAAAAAAAGTGTCTCTTGGTGAGTCAGCAGTCGATTTGAATTGGTTTAAACAGTGTCTCTTGGTATGTCAGCAGTCGATTTGAATTGGTTTAAACAGTGTCTCTTGGTAAGTCAGCAGTCGATTTGAATTGGCTTAAACAGTGTCTCTTGGTATGTCAGCAGTGGAATGTAATTGGCTTAAACAGTGTCTCTTGGTATGTCAGCAGTTGCATGTAATTGGCTTAAACAGTGTCTCTTGGTAAGTCAGCAGTCGATTTGAATTGGTTTAAACAGTGTCTCTTGGTATGTCAACAGTCGATTTGAATTGGTTTAAACAGTGTCTCTTGGTATGTCAACAGTCGATTTGAATTGGTTTAAACAGTGTCTCTTGGTATGTCAGCAGTCGATTTGAATTGGTTTAAACAGTGTCTCTTGGTATGTCAACAGTCGAATATGAATTGGCTTAAACAGTGTCTCTTGGTATGTCAACAGTCGATTTGAATTGGTTTAAACAGTGTCTCTTGGTATGTCAGCAGTTGAATGTAATTGGTTTAAACAGTGTCTCTTGGTATGTCAGCAGTCGATTTGAATTGGTTTAAACAGTGTCTCTTCGTAAGTCAGCAGTCGATTTGAATTGGTTTAAACAGTATCTCTTCGTAAGTCAGCAGTCGATTTGAATTGGTTTAAACAGTGTCTCTTGGTAAGTCAGCAGTCGATTTGAATTGGCTTAAACAGTATCTCTTGATATGTCAGCAGTTGAATGTAATTGGCTTAAACAGTGTCTCTTGGTATGTGAACAGTTGAATGTAATTGGCTTAAACAGTGTCTCTTGGTATGTCAACAGTCGAATTTAATTGGTTTGCTTGCTTGCTTGCTTGTGTTCGCCGGCAGTGATCTCCAGCGTGAAGTCCTGTATGTCGAATGAAGACATCATCTTGTCCAACATCAGTGTGATGTCATACAGGACCTGAGGTTTGCGTGAGTATCCGTTGTCCCATGTCTGGCTTATGGATATAGTACCATTAAATGTCTATAAATATATGGATATAGTAACACTGAATGTCTATAAATAAATGGATATAGTACCATTGAATATCTATAAATATATGGATATAGTACCATTGAATGTCTATAAATATATAAATATAGTAACACTGAATGTCTATAAATAAATGAATATAGTACCACTGAATATCTATAAATATATGGATATAGTAACATTGAATGTCTATAAATTTATGGATGTAGTACCATTGAATGTCTATAAATATATGGTTATAGTATCATTGAATGTCTATAAATATATGGGTATAGTACCATTAAATGTCTATAAATATACGGATATAGTACCATTGTATGTCTATAAATATTTGGATATAGTACCATTGAATGTCTAAAAATGCATGGATATAGTACCATTGAATGTCTAAAAATGCATGGATATAGTACCATTGAATGTCTATAAATATATGGATATAGTATCATTGAATGTCTATAAATATATGGATATAGTACCATTGAATGTCTATAAATATATGGGCATAGTACCATTGAATGCCTATAAATATATGGATATAGTATCATTGAATGTCTATAAATATATGGATATAGTATCATTGAATGTCTATAAATATATGGGTATAGTACCATTGAATGTCTATAAATATATGGATATAGTATCATTGAATGTCTATAAATATATGGATATAGTACCATTGAATGTCTATAAATATATGGGTATAGTACCATTGAATGTCTATAAATATATGGATATAGTATCATTGAATGTCTATAAATATATGGATATAGTATCATTGAATGTCTATAAATATATGGGTATAGTACCATTGAATGCCTATAAATATATGGATATAGTACCATTGAATGTCTATAAATATATGGATATAGTATCATTAAATGTCTATAAATATATGGATATTAGCTGACCCGGCCCTGCTTCGCCCAGCTCCTGGCGGGGATCTGTCTATCTGTCTGTCTGTCTGTCTGTCTGTCTGTCTGTCTGTCTGTCTGTCTGACCCAGCCCGGCTTCGCTCAGCTCCTGGTGGGGAGCATCTCATTTAATTCATATAAGTAGTCATATAAGCTCCCGTTCCCGTTCCCGACTATCTGTCTGTCTGTTTGTCTGTCTGTCTGTCTGTCTGACCCGGCCCGGCTTCACTTAGTCCCTGGTTGGGAGCATCTCATTTAATTAATATAAGTAGTCATATAAGCTCACGTTCCCGACTATCTGTCTGTCTGTCTATCTGTCTATCAAACCCGGCCCGACTTCGCCCAGGCCCTGGTGGGGAGCATCTCATTTAATTCGTATAAGTAGTCATATAAGCTTCCGTTTCCGTCTGTCTGTCTGTCTGTCTGTCTGTCTGTCTGTCTGTCTGTCTGTCTGTCTGTCTGTCTGTCTGTCTGTCTGTCTGTCTGTCTGTCTGTCTGTCTGACCCGGCTTCGCCCAGCCCCTGGTGGGGAGCATCTCATTTAATTCATATAAGTAGTCATATAAGCTCCCGTTACCGTTCCCGACCATCCATCCATCCATCCATCCATCCATCCATCCATCCATCCATCCATCCATCCATATATCTATCTATCTATGTTCGGCCCGTTCCCGTTAAAAATATAGATAGAATAGAAGAATAGATAGATTGATAGTAGAAAATATGATTGGAAGAGATCTATCTAAAGTAAACTTACCAAGATATCACGAACAGCCAATAAATGGTGGGCGGTGGGTTGACTGCAGAGTACTGCAAACGATATGCAACTAACTTTCTCTCACAAAAAATTACTTTTTTTTCTTTTAACGAACGAAAATCTTTCGCAGGCCCGTCCTACATTCTGTTCTTCTTCTCCAGTTCCTCTCATACATTCTTTCATTCAACATTTCTTATGAAGCAATTCTTTGACAACAAAAGAACAATAAGCATTAAAATGCATGAAAAGTAACTCGTTGAGGAAATGTTTAACATGGGCATCATAAATACCCAACGTGGGTGTAACGCGCCATACATATGAGAATGTTAAAAAAAATTAATGTGCTGTTGAAGAAAAATAAAAAGATGAGTTAGAAAATTTTCACTATTTAAATAGATGCATTATTTTTATGAAAACTTTGAAAATGCCTTAAAGATTATATCATTATTTATTATAACTCATATGCTTGTAAATAACTGTAGACAAAGAGTTTATAAATCTTTGAAAACAATGCAACAATCTATATATAAAATATATAGCAATGCTATTAAAAGTTATGCCCCTTGAAATAACGTTTCTTAAGTTAAGTCCCCTCGCTATATATAAATGATAATGTAAATTTAAATATTAAATTTTAGTAAGTAAACAGCTGATTGTACACTAACAAACTATGACAGTTGGCTGCACGGGAATGAAAAGAATACATGTAGAAAATTTCATCTCAATCTGATGGACCGTTATTGAACGCATCAAATACATCCCTACACACATACATACATCGTCTTTTATATATATAGATAATACCATTGAATGTCTATAAATATATGGATATAGTGCCATTGAATGTCTATAAATATATGGATATAGTACCACTGAATGTCTATAAATATATGGATATAGTACCACTGAATGTCTATAAATATATGGATATAGTACCACTGAATGTCTATAAATATATGGATATAGTATCATTAAATGTCTATAAATATATGGATATAGTACCATTAAATGTCTATAAATATATGGATATAGTATCATTGAATGTCTATAAATATATGGATATAGTATCATTAAATGTCTATAAATATATGGATATAGTATCATTAAATGTCTATAAATATATGGATATAGTACCATTGAATGTCTATAAATATATGGATATAGTATCATCATTTGTCTATAAATATATGGATATAGTATCATTAAATGTCTATAAATATATGGATATAGTACCATTGAATGTCTATAAACATATGGATACAGTATCATTAAATGTCTATAAATATATGGATATAGTATCACTTGACCCAGGAAGGTTAACCCGGTCAACAAGTGCCTGATGAGGTTGGATGTGTCGGACTAAAGGTGCAAATATCTCAGCTATTCTGTAAACAGGCACAACGCATTTACGTCTAAAACAACATTCCGGGCGAAGGAAGAAGAAGAAGAAGAAGAAGAAGAAGAAGAAGAAGAAGAAGAAGAAGAAGAAGAAGAAGAAGAAGAAGAAGAAGAAGAAGAAGAAGAAGAAGAAGAAGAAGAAGAAGAAGAAGAAGAAGAAGACGCAAAAGCAGAAGAAGAAGACGCAAAAGCAGAAGAAGAAGAAGAAGAAGAAGAAGAAGAAGAAGAAGAAGAAGAAGAAGAAGAAGAAGAAGAAGAAGAAGAAGAAGAAGAAGAAGAAGAAGAAGAAGAAGAAGAACCATTTGTTCAACACTTTTAATGGCGTAAATTACTATTATTATCATTATGATTATTATGAATTATGTTTATTTGCCGTCCAGCTGTTACCACATGCATATTTCTCTCTCCTCACCATGTATCTTCCCACATAAGGACAATTTATCTGTGCCATCTCTTCTGTCAATAAGCCCCATAATGATAATATATATTTCACACCTGGTGTTCATGGGTGATCATATAACGCTCTCAGCTCTCAATACCTCAACGTGTGTTTATTTTCTTGTTGTTCTCCGTATCCTCAACAACTTTCTCGAGCAAACACCCTTCCAATTCCCCCAGTGTGTTCACCACCTCATTCCTCATTGATCGGCATTCGCACAGACACATAGGATTTCGCGCTTCCAAGGTCTTGCGGTGTTTTATTCGTATTCCGTCATTCGGTTCTCGACGGCAGTTTCTTTTCAGATCCCCCCTGTGGATCATCGCTGTAGCTACGGAGTTCGTGCACTGTGCGATGGCTTCAGGAGGTCGTTTTGAGGGAGACACCACAGCCCTATGGGATAAAACTAAGTAAATCCTCTTGCCCGCTCCGTGGCGAGGCGGTTACGAACGCAGTTCGTAGTCCCGCACATCGCGTTCTAAACACAGCTGCGGGCGATTTGGCAGCAAACTACCTTGCGTTGGATTTTTATGAAATGGTATGGGTGCCGGTCGTTCAGAAAGCAATGGCAAACTATTGAACGTAAATTTGCTCAGGAATCATGGACAGCCAAAAAATGCTGGGGTTGACTGCTACGTCATGTAATGGTTACGCGATCAACTTTAACTTGCCTTTAAACCATGACAGTTCTACATTTTTAAAAGTGCATTCTGTGTAAAGTTGAAAAGAATCGGGGACAACATGTATCCTTGCGTACACCAACGTTTGTTTCAAAGGAACGGGGAGAACACGCATCCTTGCGTACACCACTATTTGTTGGAAAGGAGAGGGGAAAACACGCATCTTTGCATATACCTCTGTTGATTGGAAAGGAACAGGGACAGCGTGCATTCTTGAATGAGGACAACACGAATCCTTGCATACACCTCTGTTGATTGGTAAGGACCGGGGACAACATGCATTCTTGATGTACCCCTCTGTTGGAAAGGACCAGAGACAACATGCATCCTTGCGTACACCTATGTGGTTGGAAAGAACCGGGGACAACATGCATTCTGCGTACACCTCTGTTTGTTGATATGGACCGGGGACATGAATCCTTACGTACACCTCAGTTTGTTGACAAGGACCGGAGACAACATGCATCATTGCGTACAGAGTACACCTCTGTTGAAAAGAACCGGCGTCAACATGCATGCTTGCCTTTCGCTTCCTCGTATATCTATGTCAGAAAGAGTACTTCCACGTCATCGATATGCCTGTTCTTCGTGACGCTACCCACTCTATTCAACGGGTTCTCTACCTGTTACCGGATAAAAACGAAGCCATATGGGCGCAATAACCATAGTGATA
>JACEFZ010001427.1:330000-372500 GCA_014155875.1 Cepaea nemoralis
ACAAGGTAGTCCCATAGCAGAACAAGCCGTTAAATTGTGACGTGTTAGGCCGTAACATATTCTGGGTCTCGACACACACACACTCACTTACACACACACACACACACGCACGCACACACACTTACATATGACTACATCAACTGTACCACTGTATGTGTTTGTCTGGAGGATTTAAAGACCGATTGCCACCGAGCAGTCAGTCACCTGGAGTAGATATCTGAATGTTGTTACATCTCCAATATGTAGCAGTTACTGCTGCCCTGCCTGCTCCGTGGCGAAGGTGTCACGAACGCAGTTCTTGATCCCGTATACCCGCGTTCGAAACATATATGAGTGCGATTTGGCAGCAGACCGCGTTGCGCTGTTTTTTTGTTTTTTTTGCGAAATGGTATGGGTGCCGGTCGTTCAGGATACAATGGCACACTACTGAACGTAAACTTGCCAAGAGATCACAACATCAAAACATGATGGCGTTGACTACAACGTCCTATAAAGGATATGCAACTAACTATTTTTTTTTAAACTGTTGCCCTACCGGAAATTAGAACCCCAGTCTCCGGATTGATGGACTAATACGATAACATTTCGGTCACCATTTATTTATTTTGCGGTCAACATCAACATCTTTCAGCTGTATGTTGATTCCTAGGCTAGATTACGCTCATCAGCACGCCACTACTTTCTGAGCGACCGGCTCCATAATCTCATAAGTCACTGGCGCGACTCGAACCGCTCCTATTCTCGTGCGCTCACGTCAACCACGAGAGTATTCGGGGTTAGGGAGAAATATATATATATATATATATATATATATATATATATATATATATATATATATAATATATATATATATATATATGTGTGTGTGTGTGTGTTGTGTGTGTATGTGTGTGTGTGTGTGAGTGAGTGAGTGTGTGTGTGTGTTTATGTGTGTGCCTGTCGAAGTCCCTCCCTTCCTACCTCTCTCTCTCTCTCTCTCCCTCTCTCTCTCTTACTATATATATATATATATATATATATATATATATATATATATATATATATATATATATATATATATATATAAAGACAATGTATGTAGGGATGTATTTGATGCGTTCGATAACGTTCCATCCGATTGAGATGAAATTTTCTACATGTTTTCTTTTCATTCCCGTGCAGCCAACTGTCATAGTTTGTTAGTGTACAATCAGCTATTTACTTACTAAAATTTAATATTTAATTTACATTATCATTTATATATAGCGAGGGGATTTAACTTAAGAAAAGTTATTTCAAGGGGCATAACTTTTAATAGCATTGCTATATATTTTATATATAGATTGTTGCATTGTTTTCAAAGGTTTATAAACTCTTTGTCTACAGTTATTTACAGGCATATGCGTTATAATAAATAATGATATAATCTTTAAGGCATTTTCAAAGTTTTCATAAAAATAATGCATCTATTTAAATAGTGAAAATTTTCTAACTCATCTTTTTATGTTTAAAGAAGTTATCTACAGTCATGTAGGTGATTAAAAACAGTTTTCATTAAAAATAATGGGTGGTGTGTGGAAGGACATTCTTAAGTTAATTTTTTTTTGTTATATGAATTTAATGAGACGCTCCCCGCCAGGAGCTGGGCGAAGCCGCGCCGGGTCAGATAGATAGACAGACAGACAGACAGATAGTCGGGAACGGGAGCTTATATGACTACTTATATGAATTAAATGAGATGCTCCCCACCAGAGGCTGGGCGAAGCCGGGCCGGGTCAGACAGACAGACAGACAGACAGACAGACAGACAGACAGACAGACAGACAGACAGACAGACAGATAGTCGGGAACGGAAGCTTATATGACTACTTATACGAATTAAATGAGATGCTCCCCACCAGGGCCTGGGCGAAGTCGGGCCGGGTCGGACAGACAGATAGACAGACAGACAGATAGACAGACAGACAGATAGTCGGGAACGGGAGCTTATATGACTACTTATATGAATTAAATGAGATGCTCCCCACCAGGAGCTGGGCGAAGCCGGGCCGGGTCAGACAGACAGACAGACAGACAGACAGACAGACAGACAGACAGACAGACAGATCCCCGCCAGGGACTGGGCGAAGCCGGGCCGGGTCAGCTAGTGTGTGTGTGTATATATATATATATATATATATATATATATATATATATATATATATATATATATATATATATATATATATATATATATAAGACAAAAGAGCAGTACAGCCTACAATCGTGATTATCAACAGGCACAGACCTCCGGGACATTTCCCACAACCGACAGACAGGGTTACCTACCACAGACTTGTCCTGAATCCGGCAGACAATACATAGCCCAGAACAGGCCCGGCCGTCTGGCTGCCGCGGACGATAAGACAAGAGTTGATACTGAAAGTTATGGCAGGGTTCTGTCGCGTGTACGGCCGACTAACAAGACAGAGCAACTATTAGGAAGACGTTAGAACAGACATCGATGCCGCTGATGTAAATTTAAAGCTTTATCAGTGTTTACACGGATTTGTTTTCTCTATATACACTGATACATCGAAATGTGTTGTAACTAAGTACTGCTTTTTGCTATAAGAAGCTTCACGGATGAGTAAAAGAACACGCACCCGTCAAACTTCATAGTCATGTTTTGTGTTTTCCCCCTGCACTTCTTTATAAGCTCGGCAACAACCAAACCTCGTTTTTATCTTACCCAATACCACATAGCCATTCTCACTGGCCTAGAGGTTAACGTCTTTCTCCGCAATCCCGTTTATCACGTGAGGGACGTAACCTTCACGAGAATCGGTAGCGGTTCTCGCCGCGTTGGTAACTCATGGGGTATGTGAGACAGTCGCTCAGAAAGCAATGGCAAACTACTGAGCGTAATCTTGCCAAGAAATCAACAATCAGCTGAAAGATGCTGGTGTTGACATCGATGTTCTGTAAAGGATATGCGGGGGAAAAAATATACCACATATGGACAGCAATCACCTTCAAATTAATTTTATGTGTGGGTGAAACCAGTGTAAGTAGCTACTTGTGACTGACTCCGTCACAGGATTATAAATCTTAGACAGGATGGACCCTAATATAACTTCCCTTTGAGTTTGAATTGGGTAGGGATTGGTATTTAAAAATATAAAACCTTTATCGATGCCTTTTGCTTGGGCACTTTATCGAAAGCTTTTTTTTTTCTTTCAAATCGTGACTCTTGTAAAATATGTATTGTAAAAACGTAAGTAAGTAATTGATCCTTTCACCTGCTTTAGGGCGCACTTGGTATATGGTGCTAAGTTCATATTTTTATGGACCATTAGGCACTCTGTCAACAGAGATGTGGTTCCTGAGAGGATTGTTGCGAATTCCTTGGACTACCACAGTAATTAACAACGCTTGTCTGAAAGAGGCTAATGTAACTATAACATTATATACAACAATAAGAAAGCGGCATACAGCTATTTTGGTCGTGTGATGAGAAGAGAGGCATTGGAGAATATCGTGACAACTGGAAAGATTGACGGGAAGAGAGGCAGAGGCAGACCAAGATAAATTATGCCGGATGGTTTGAGACGGTGGCAATGGGGAATATTAACAACGGTATTGATCCGGAAAACCAAAGATCGAGATCTGTGGAGAGCAATGAAAGCCTACGCCAGCCGGCATGGCACTTGATGATGATGAGGCGCTCGGTGAGTGATGTGGTCAGTTTCTCACGGGTCGCCTTTAATTCTCAAGACATGTCCTGGTACACATTTAAGGCTGGGCGACCTGGGAGCCCAAGTTAATGTTCAGCATCCCCATATTGATCGAACCCATGACCACTGGGTCGGTAGGCCCCCGCGGCTCCCAAGATGTGTATAGTGAGTGGTCAGGCAAATAGCCCTGTAGGTGGACCACATGCGATGCTGATGTCACCTGATCATTTATCACACACAGGTATTCTATTATGCATAGTATACCTGTGCGGGCTGTTGTTTTGTCGAGACTCCTGTCTGTTCCACTTTTCGCATGGCTGCAGTGAGGAGCATTTTGTGTGATATTCACTGGCACAGGAATGGAGCATCATGGGGCAACCCTTTGCAGTGAAGTTGGAACTGCGGCTAACGACTAACTTATCGTCATCATGAAGCAGACCCTCTGCAGAACGTCGCTCTCACCTTGGACCCGTCGAGAAGGTTCTCGATCTTTCGCCAGTTCCCTTGCCTCATGCATGTTCATGCCCGGGGGAGTCTGTAATGTTTTGTATCCACCTTCATGTTGTTGGACCCGTCTCTTGTTCCAGGAACCATGACTTCCATTACTGTTGTTTCTAAGGCACTGTGACGTTTCATACAACCACCTTGTTCAGTTTTAGAGAAATGATGCTGTGTATGAGTATTCTCCGATGTTCGTGTGTACACAGAGAAATTTAGAGATATTGAAAGAGGTGTTGAAATTTAGGGGTATTGACCCAGTCATACTGGAAAATATATTTTGCAAAATCTTGAGATAAGATTATTAACTACAGTAGAAACCCATCTAAGTTATACAAAACTTGGGTTTAGGACAAACAAAAGATGCACAATGTATCAAGAAGAGAGAACATCAGAAATGAAGAAATCAGGACTAAAGTGGGGGTTAAAGCAGTTCTGAATTTTATTATAAGGCAGCAAGTCAAATGGTATGGTCATGTAACTAGGTTACTAATTAACAGTGTACCCAACAAGCAATGATGTACAGACCAAATGGAAGCAGAAGAAGAGGCTGACCACGTAAACGATGGACAGAAGGAAAAGCAGAGTCTATGGGCACTCTCCCACTGTCTATACTTCACGTCGAGACCGCAAGGTACAAGAAGAACAGGATGAGAAGATGAAGAAGAAGAAGATAGAAGTATTACAGTTTAGAAGTATTAATAGTTAAAGTTAGATGCATATCCTTTACAGAACATCGCAGTCAGCCCCAGCTGGCTATTTATGATTTCTTGGCAAGTTTACGTTCAGTAGTTTGCCATTAATTTCTCAACGATCAGCACACATACCAATATATAAAAGCCAAGGCAAGGCAGTCTGCCGCCAAATCGCCTGCGGCTGTGTTCGAACGCGATGTGAGGCTTAACGAACTGTATCCGTAATCCCTTCGCCACAAAGTCGGTATTGACAGAGATATTGACATTTAGAGGTATTGACAGAGATATTGACATTTAGAGGTATTGACAGAGATATTGACATTTAGAGGTATTCACAGAGATATTGACATTTAGAGGTATTGACAGAGATATTGACATTTAGAGGTATTGACAGAGATATTGACATTTAGAGGTATTGACAGAGATATTGACATTTAGAGGGTATTGACAGAGATATTGACATTTAGAGGTATTGAACAGAGATATTGACATTTAGAGGTATTGACAGAGATATTGACATTTAGAGGTATTGACAGAGATATTGACATTTTGAGGTATTGACAGAGATATTGACATTTAGAGGTATTGACAGAGATATTGACATTTAAAGGTATTGACAGAGATATTGACATTTAGAGGTATTGGTAGAGGTACTCAAATATAAGGTATTCACATTCGACATTTTTTTTTTTTTCGCGTATCCTTTACAGAACATATTTGTCAACATCAGCATCTTTCAGTTGATTGTTGATTTCTTGGCAAGATTACGATCAGTTGTTTGCCATTGCTTTCTGAGCGACCGGCTCACATATCCCGTAAGTTACCAACGCGGCGAGAACCGCTACGGATTTTCGCGCAGGTTACGTTCTTCACGTGGATATACGGGATTACGGAGAAAGACGTTAACTCCTAGGCCAGGGAGACCGGCATTCGACATATGGGAGGTGTGAAATCAGACGTCATCCTTGGCATTATAAACACTGGATAATCCAAGCTTGTGCTGGACTTCGAACCTGTCTGGCATATTTCTCATGCTGTTTCAATGACACTTAACAAGAATGGACTAACTCTGCAGTAGATACTAGCTTGCTGCAGTGTCCATGGACCTGAAAATGTAGATGGCCATGCAAGTATCGGGGAAGCTTTAAGCAGCCGTATCCATCACGGAGCTTTTAAGAAGCAAAGATACTAATGAGAAAAGTTATGAAAATGAAGTGGGGTCAACAAACATGAAACCTACAATCGACAGCATGATAGCATAAACAATCTAAGAGAACGCAACAGACTCGGCTTATTAGATGCGGAACAGGACATTGTAAGTTGAACATATCTTTGCCGAGTGTGTCTCAGAGACTGCCACTTGTGCCTGAGGAACATCCACAGCAAACCCCAGAGCACAACCTACAAGACAGTGAATAGGAAGTCTAGTGCACAAGACCAGCCCTCCAGGACAAATTGTAGGTGGCAGGTGAAGACCCCAGGGATGCCGTGCCTTTAAAAACATATGAAGAAGAAGAGGTAACACGCATGGATTTCCCAGAGGCATATATGGCCAGGAAGGAAGCAGTAGTGGACTCAGATCTTCAAGGAACGCAGCACTGGGAAAGTGCAATACTGCACTGACCTTTGAAAGGAACAGTACCAGTCTTCGGTAGGCAACTTGTAAATAGATTCCATAGGCTTTCTAAAATGTGACAGAACCTAAAGCTGGTACGTCACATTGGAAGGCACAGTCTCTGGGAAAGGGGGGAAAAAAGAACATTAAATTGGCGTTCATATCTGTCGACAGCTTTGCATTTATTGCTGATACCGACGTTCCCCAATACCATGATGTCAAACTGTCCAGCATCTTCGCTCTTGGTCTCCCCGGTTTCTGCTTCTCTCCAACTGTCCCACTGCATCGACACACTTCAGCTATCCCGTTGTAGCAACACACTCCAACTTTCCCGTTGTAGCGACACTCCAGCTTTCCCGTTGTAGCGACACTCCAGCTTTCTTGTTGTAGCAACACACTCCAGCTTTCCCGTTGTAGCAACACACTCCAGCTTTCTTGTTGTAGCAACACACTCCAGCTATCCCGTTGTAGCAACACACTCCAACTTTCCCGTTGTAGCGACACTCCAGCTTTCCCGTTGTAGCGACACTCCAGCTTTCTTGTTGTAGCAACACTCCAGCTTTCCCGTTGTAGCAACACACTCCAGCTTTCTTGTTGTAGCAACACACTCCAGCTTTCTTGTTGTAGCACCACACTCCAGCTTTATTGTTGTAGCAACACACTCCAGCTTTCTTCTTGTAGTAACACACTCCAGCTTTCTTGTTGTAGCAACACACTCCAGCTTTCCCGTTGTAGCAATACTCCAGCTTTCTTGTTGTAGCAATACTCCAGCTTTCCCGTTGTAACAACACACTCCAGCTTTCTTGTTGTAGCGACACTCCAGCTGTCTTGTTGTAGCGACACTCCAGCTTTCTTGTTGTAGCAACACACTCCAGCTTTCTTGTTGTAGCGACACTCCAGCTGTCTTGTTGTAGCGACACTCCAGCTTTTCCGTTGTAGCGACACTCCAGCTTTCTTGTTGTAGCACCACACTCCAGCTTTCTTGATGTAGCAACACACTCCAGCTTTCTTGTTGTAGCAACACACTCCAGCTTTCTTGTTGTAGCAACACACTCCAGCTTTCTTGTTGTAGCAATACTCCAGCTTTCTTGTTGTAGCGACACTCCAGCTTTCCCGTTGTAACAACACACTTCAGCTTTCTTGTTGTAGCAACACTCCAGCTTTCTTGTTGTAGCAACACACTCCAGCTTTCTTCTTGTAGCAATACTCCAGCTTTCTTGTTGTAGCGACACTCCAGCTTTCCCGTTGTAACAACACACTTCAGCTTTCTTGTTGTAGCAACACTCCAGCTTTCTTGTTGTAGCAACACACTCAACTTTCCCGTTGTAGCAACACACTTCAGCTTTCTTGTTGTAGCAACACTCCAGCTTCTTGTGGTAGCGACACTCCAGCTTTCCTGTTGTAGCACACACTCCAGCTTTCTTGTTGTAGCAACACACTCCAGCTTCTTGTTGTAGCGACACTCCAGCTTTCCCGTTGTAGCAACACACTCCAGCTTTCTTGTTGTAGCAACACACTCCAGCTTTCTTGTTGTAGCAACACACTCCAGCTTTCTTGTTGTAACAACACACTCCAGCTTTCTTGTTGTAGCAACACACTCCAGCTTTCCCGTTGTAGCGACACTCCAGCTTTCCCGTTGTAGCGACACTCCAGCTTTCCCGTTGTAGCGACACCTCCAGCTTTCCCGTTGTAGCAACACACTCCAGCTTTCCCGTTGTAACAACACACTCCAGCTTTTTTGTTGTAGCGACACTCCAGCTGTCTTGTTGTAGCGACACTCCAGCTTTCCCGTTGTAGCGACACTCCAGCTTTCCCGTTGTAGCGACACTCCAGCTTTCCCGTTGTAGTAACACACTCCAGCTTTCCCGTTGTAGCGATACTCCAGCTTTCCCGTTGTAGCGACACTCCAGCTTTCCCGTTGTAACAACACACTCCAGCTTTCCCGTTGTAACAACACACTCCAGCTTTCTTGTTGTAGCGACACTCCAGCTGTCTTGTTGTAGCGACACTCCAGCTTTCCCGTTGTAACAACACACTCCAGCTTTCTTGTTGTAGCGACACTCCAGCTGTCTTGTTGTAGCGACACTCCAGCCTTTCCGTTGTAGCGACACTCCAGCTTTCCCGTTGTAGCGACACTCCAGCTTTCCCGTTGTAGCAACACACTCCAGCTTTCCCATTGTAGCGACACTCCAGCTTTCCCGATGTAGCGACACTCTAGTTTTCCCGTTGTAGCGACATTCCAGCTTTCCCGTTGTAGCAACACACTCCAGCTTTCTTGTTGTAGCGACACTACAGCTTTCCCATTGTAGCAACACACTCCAGCTTTCCCGTTGTAGCAACACTCCAGCTTTCCCGTTGTAGCGACACTCCAGCTTTCCCGTTGTAGCAACACACTCCAGCTTTCCCGTTGTAGCAACACACTTCAGCTTTCTTGTTGTAGCAACACTCCAGCTTTCTTGTTGTAGCAACACACTCCAGCTTTCCCGTTGTAGCAACACACTTCAGCTTTCTTGTTGTAGCAACACTCCAGCTTTCTTGTTGTAGCGACACTCCAGCTTTCCTGTTGTAGCAACACACTCCAGCTTTCTTGTTGTAGCAACACACTCCAGCTTTCTTGTTGTAGCGACACTCCAGCTTTTCCGTTGTAGCAACACACTCCAGCTTTCTTGTTGTAGCAACACACTCCAGCTTTCTTGTTGTAGCAACACACTCCAGCTTTCTTGTTGTAACAACACACTCCAGCTTTCTTGTTGTAGCAACACACTCCAGCTTTCCCGTTGTTTCGACACTCCAGCTTTCCCGTTGTAGCAACACACTCCAGCTTTCCCGTTGTTTCGACACTCCAGCTTTCCCGTTGTAGCAACACACTCCAGCTTTCCCGTTGTAGCAACACTCCAGCTTTCCCGTTGTAGCAACACACTCCAGCTTTCCCGTTGTAGCGATACACTTCAGCTTTCTCGTTTTGATGACACACTCAAGTTTTCCCGTTCTCATGACATGCCCAAAGAATGTCATTTTCTTATGCTAATAACCAATTGCTCGCTTCCTAGCCTAGAGGTAAGCGACTTTTTTCCGTAATCTCGCATACTCTCGTAGGTAACGTGACGACGGTGAGAATCAGCAGTGGTTCGAATCTCGTCGGTAACTTACGGAGTATGTGAGCCGGCCGCTCAGAAAGCAATGGCAAACTACTGAGCGTAATCTTCTTAGAAACCAACAATCAGCTGAAAGATGCTGATGTTGACAGCAATGTCCTTTAAAGGATATGCAAACATTTTAATAACCAGTTATCATAGTGGTAAACTTCTTTCAGGATATCTTCATTGCGTTTTATTTCCGCCCATGGAATTGTCGTTATTCTTCTATAAAACCACACGTCCAAGGTTTCCACACAATTCCTCACTTATTTGATTTACTTCTGTACATTAGGATTGGCTTGATATTGCTCTTAAATATCGTCTTCACATACCAGTCCCGACCTTTAAGTGTTAGAGCTTTAGTGAGACCACACCAGGATTCGAACCCTAACAATACCCGTGCATTTATTACGCTTGCTTTTAAGTGGTCTTACGAACTGAAAAACAATTGGTCAGAACAATGACGTTAGGGGCGATTTGAAACGTGTTGCTGATAATATTGTACAGTTGATTGATTGATTGATTGATTTAGGAATCGACATCACAGCATTCGAGGCATTCCCATAAGCGCTCCGTCCCCATCCTCAGCAGCCAGCGAAGAGTTCCAACACCAATAGTACCAGTAGCAATCTGATTATATGTCCGTCTCGCCTTTCCTCTGAGCGTCGTCACGCCTTTCCTCTAATTGTTCCTCGTCACTCCACGCTGTCTCATTCTTGTCTTGCCATGGTGATCCATTTGCTCCTCCGAGGTGTACACGTGCTCCCACAAGGCCGCAACCACGTCTGCCTTGTCATGTATCAATACTCCACCAAGTTCTGCAGAGCCAGCCAATCTGTCCGCCTGTTCATTTCCCAGCACACTCTAAGCATTCTACAGAGTAGCCTTCGGTGCGAGCAACCAGTCGGTTCAATTGTACAGTTCTGAGACATGAACGGGCGACTTCAACACTTGCATTGTGATTAACTACTACTACTACTACTACTACTACTACTACTACTACTACTACTACTACTACTACTACTACTACAGCTGCTGGTGCTGCTGCTACCACTACTACTACTACTACTACTACTACTACTACTACTACTACTACTACTACTACTACTACTACTACTACTTCTACTACTACTACTACTACTACTACTACTACTACTACTACTACTACTACTACTACTACTATTTATTAAATTATTACTGCTGACGAAGTCATCTCTCCGAAACGCCTACTCTCTACTTGTCTGCTAGCGAAAACCCCGGGTTATTTTTTCAACGTGGTTTATCTATCATATTGCTTGTAAGCTGTCTACCACGGCGCCGGGTAAGAGTCACTTGAGTGAACTCCCTGGCACTTTCTTACCAGCGCCTCCAGTAAAGCTATTCTCAAGATGGCAACGTGATACGATAGTGTTGTGAACACGGCATGAGGGTCTGCCAGCCAAGCTATGTGCGAGATACGAAAGTTGATGTTTTGAACAGATTTCAGCCAGACCCACTGTCGCCATGCCAGATGGTTCTGTACCGCAAAGACGTGCGCCTGCTGGTAACGGAATTTGCCTCGGTCCGTTTACCGGATGAATTTGAGCGAGAAGGTAAAAAAAAAGAAAAGAGGGGGAGAGGAGAGATGAAAAACAGGTGAAAACAAAACAAGGAAATGAAAGCAAAGCTGGGGGGAAAATAAAAGCGTTATGGATATTGTATAGTCTTCACGGCTGGGAGGGTTGGACTTCCGGAGCAATAGAGACTGGCGTTGAAACCTAATCAGGCAGCGCCCCGACTCACCAAGTTAACAAACGGGAACCTGGTTTCGCTATGGATTTGAATGAGGTACAGCAGGCAAGGATAGGGACTTATCGCTAATACATGTGACGTCATTGGCTTTATACTTATTGTTATTGTAACGCTATTTCTTTATTGGCGTCTGCTCGTTTTGAACTCAAGCGTAGTCCATACTATCTCTAGTGCACTGACCTGAATATTGCGTGTTGATTAGCTTTCCCTATTACTAGTGTCCATCGCATCAGGCAAACCCACTCCGGCTTCTGAGGTACTTTAATTTACGTCCCCAAGTCAAGAACGAGAAGCCAACATTTTATTCCAACTGATCGGTATAGGAGTCAGCACACCAGAAGTTGAAAAGCAAAAGCCATGCTGACCTCCATTGCAACACTAATCAAGCTCATCACAGTCATATGGCTTATCCTGGGCAGAAGCTTTCACTCTCACGTTTCTCTCTATCAAACACCAGATGCCCTGTCTCTGTTCTTTGTCATTTGTCAATTACACTCCATCTTGTTAGCCGCCTCCGCGGCGAAGGTGTTACTGGCGCAGTTCGTAATCCCGCATACCGCGTTCGAAACACAGCTGCGGGTGATTTGACAGCAGACCGCCTGGCGTTGTTGTTTCGTTTGTTTTAATGAAATGGTATGCGTGTCGGTCGTTCAGACAGCAATGGCAAACTACTGAACGTACACTTGCACAGGAATCACGAACAGCCAAAAACACGATGGGGTTGACTGCTATGTCCTGTAAAGGATATGCAACTAACTTGTATCCATCTACGTTTTGTTCCTCTTCTTCATCGCTTCCATGGCACGCCTTCCTATGTAATTATCTGTTCTGGGGAGAGATTCATATTTTCTATACGCAAAAAAAAAAGAAAAGAAAAATGCAGTTTTTTAATTTTTTATTTATTTTTTTAATTCACCAATGTCAACGTGCATGGTTAAGGGGTTAGTGAACGTAATTTCACGATTATCCGACATACCGGCACGAGGATTCGAAAGCTGTCGCAGCCAATTTGGAAGAGAGTCGTTTTGCGTTGATTTCAATGGTATGATGTCGGCCGTTTAGAGAGCAATGGTAAACTACTGAACTTAAATTTGCCTAGTAAATCACACAAAGCAAATAAATGCTGTGGCTGATTGCAAGGTCATGTAAAGGGCAAGCAACTAACTTTATTAACAAATTCTTTTCCATACTGAGTTCTTGTTGGATACATCTGGCTGTCTTTTTTCCCTTTTTGTTTTCTTTTCCGATGAATTGTAATTGTTTGTAATACTTATTTATAAGGGAGCATATGTGCTTGTTATCTGACTTGTTAGATGATCATGCTTCACGTCCATATATTACTTAGTTGCAAATCCCTTACAGGGCGTTGCAGTCAACCCCATAATTGCTTGACTGTTTGTAATTTCTTGGCAAATTTACGTTCAGTAGTTTGCCATTGTTGTTTAAACCATGTATGCCATAATTTCCCACGGAAAATATGCAAACTCTTGGTAGTCTGATGTTTAGGCTGACTTTTGCCATTGACTAGACCTCGATGTCTCATAGTATGATCAGACTAGACCTCCAAGCCTCATATTGTGACCAAATCAGACCTCCAAGTCTCATTTTGACACCAGACCAGACCTCTGTGTCTCATATTGTGACCACACTAGACTTCTGTGTCTCATATTGTGACCAGACTAGACCTCCCTGTCTCATATTGTGACCAAACCAGACATCCGTGTCTCATATAGTGACCAGACTAGACCTCCAAATATCATATTGTGACCAAACTAGACCTTCATGTCTCATACTGTGACCAAACCAGACCTCCATGTCTCATACTGTGACCAAACCAGACCTCCGTGTCTCATATTGTGACCTAACCAAACCTCCGTGCCTCATATTGTGACCAGACTATACCTCCAAAAATCATATCTCATATTGTGACCAGATTAGACCTCCATGTCTCGTATTATGTCTCGACTAGCCCTCAGTGTCTCTTACTGTGACCAAGTCATGACAGACCAAGTCTTTGCATTGACTGCGCCTTATATATATTGTGTTACCGTCTACGCCTGCAGACATGTATATTTCCCTGGACATTTGGTCTGCATGCTGTTACGAACGAAATACCCGAGACCTATGGAGGAAACATGACCAAACCGGGCCCAACCACAGCCAGTCGGTGAGTGCTGAACTGAATCATGGCGTGGTTACAACCTAATAAGCCTCTTCGCAGAAGAGAGGCCCCAGTACCGAGCTTGCACACCCCGGGTGGTTTCTGAACTTGGAGGCGAATGAGCGCTCTGCAGCACAGACCCCCTGAGATGGTACTTTGGACTTGGTCATCAACCTCAAGTCGATAAATGCAAGCCCTGCTCTTGGCTCAAACGATTCGTACGACAATGAAGCGGACGTAAAACTCAATCGTTCAAATAACTCACAACCATCCAAAAAGACATGCTTAATTGCACCGGGTGTTTGTAAATTCTTACTACGCTTTGTATGTAGAACAAGTTTGAAAAAAATGAAGAACATCATCGAAAAATGTGCTCCATAGTCCACCGTGAAGCAATATGCAGCGAATGGCTGTCGTCTGCTGGAGTAATACTTTACACTCCAAACAGAATGATGTTATCAAAGGAAGAAAGATCTTTTTTCTTTTTAAATTTGTTCTACATACAAAGTGTAGTGAGACTTTACATACACCCGATAGTTATCTGTTGGTTGTAATAGAAGAAGCAACTGCACAGGACAGGAGGTCAGCACAGTCGAATCGATGAAAGAGCTCGCTTTTAAAGTTCTGGTGCGCTGATACCAAGTTACGGGTTCAACGGCAACACGGGTCAGTTGGACTAAAATATAAACTTCTGGTCCTTGACTTAGGGACGTAAAGTACAAGTACCTCAGAAGTTGCAGTGGGTTCGCCAGATAGCGAGGGACACTGAACATAAGGAAAGCTAATCCACACACAAAAACCAGTCCAGTGAACCAGATTTAGCAGCACGTGAATGGACTAAGCTTGAGTTCAAAGCGAGCGAGCGAAAAACTAGCTACAAGCAAAAACTTGTGTCTATTACAGCTCACACTTTCCGACAACAGTATATACATCTCTGTAGTTTTGTTTCGTTTTCAATATACAAACTTAACAGCTGATATAGGTCATGCTTTTATAATTACTCAAGTACAGTTGCCAAACGAAACAAATTTAACATATATTTAACATCTTTTTCGAAATCAGCAATGTATGCAGGTAGTAAACCTGTGTGTAAGGAATACAATTTAAATACAAAAAGAAAATTTTGTTGGAAAACCCACACGCACAAACAAACCAACGGTTGTGAATGGTCATGACCCTCTTGTGAACATAAAGTTATGCTGCAGAGTAGAGCTATGTAACAGATCGCCTCTACAATGTGCATTCCAGATTTCCACTAGACATACAGTCGCCGGCGCATGTGGCAATGCCAGACCTTTTTCAGCTTCCCTGCTGTGGTTTCTTCCCCCCTCCCCTCTCTTTTTTCTTCTCGTCTGTTATTTTATAAAGTTCTTTCTTTAGCAGCTGCAAGAATGTCCCGAAAAGAGTAATAAATAGAGTGCGCGCCTGCGTTATAGTAGCCGAGAGAAGGTGATTGATACAGCCCGAGCTGGTAGGAAACGGATGAGGATGCGCATGGTTGTGGGTTATAGAAAGACAAGGGGAAATTTGGGGGAAAAACATAATGTGTTAATTCAACAATTGATGTACGTGAGTGAACGGTGGATCTGCTTTTCGGGGTGTTGTTGATGGTGGGCAGGGAACTGTCTGGGTTTGAGAAGGGCGTCATACTAAAATAATAATAATAATAATAATAATAATAATTGTTATTATTATTATTATTATTATTATTACACGGTGTGAAGAAAAGATTGCAGAAAGAACAAACATTAACCGACAACGAAATATTAGCAATTTCAGTAATGGTAGCAAACGTTGCAGCAGTTGTACTAATTCTACTCGTAGTAGTAGTAGTAGTAGTAGTAGTAGTAGTAGTAGTAGTAGTAGTAGTAGTAGTAGTAGTAGTAGTAGTAGTAGTAGTACTAGTAGTAGTAGTAGTAGTAGTAGTAGTAGTAGTAGTAGTAGTAGTAGTAATAGTAGTAGTAGTAGTAATAGTAGTAGTAGTAGTAATAGTAGTAGTTGTAGTAGTAGTAGTAGTAGTAGTAGTAATAGTAGTAGTAGTATAGTAGTAGTAGTAGTAGTAGTAGTAGTAGTAGTAGTAGTAGTAGTAGTAGTAGTAGTAGTAGTAGGTGCTGGTATTGTTTGACATTATTGTAGTAATAAAAGCTACATTAGCGGCAGTGCTAATAGCAATAATAGTTAATAATAGCAACAGACGTTTAATAATCTCTGGCTCTTAGTTGATTGAGTTTAATCAAGAACCTATATCACAGCACTCAAGATATTCCCATAGTGCCCCGTCCTTATCTTCAACAGCCAGCAAAGAGTCCTAATACTAATAGTACTCTGGTTCTATTATCATTGCAACCAAGTTCTACAGCTGTCCTTGGGCCACTGCCTTCCAATAATCGTATTAGATGACTGAATCAACAGACTACCCGATTTATCACACACTCTTACATTGGGCCATTCCCACTTACTTCGCTTACTGATATCATCGTTTCCCATAGTGTCTCTTCTCATTACTTCTATAATTCAACGTAGTCATTTAATTTTTCTCTGCCATTATAATTCCTCTTCTGTTGATACTATAAGGGCTTGATTGTCAGCTTTATGTATTGGAGGTTCCCATGCGTATTCTGTTGCGGTATGTTAACAAATACCCAAAAACCCGTGGAGGAAATACAACCAACCTAAGGCGAATCCCAGTCAGACTATATTTGCTGCGCCGAATCATAAACCGATTACACCCAAATATGCCTCTCCAGTTCCAGTATCAATATTGCACACCTTGATGGTTTAGAGTGGGGGAAGTAGAGCTCTGAGCACAACCCTCGATATTATGGTAATTCTCTGCTGGCCTGGTCACTTGACTCGCATGCCAGGTCAGGCTCCCTAAAAGAATTTTTTACTGTGAGTTGCGCTGTGATGAACGCTACCAAGGCGGCCAGAGGAAACGCTTTAAAGACACTCAGAAGATCTCAATAAAAGCTTTTGGAATTCATCGCGACACTTGAGAGACTACTGCCAAATACCTCAATTCATTACGCAAGGGTGTAGTTACTTGTGAAGCAAACAGGACTGCAAGAGCTGTGTAAAAAAGAAAAGGCTGAACAAAAAAAAAATTAAAAAAAACACTGCGGGAGATCCTTTTCAAGTATTCTTTGCCCAATTGTCAAAGAACATTTCGAGCCAAAATAGACCTTACCAGCCATCTTAGAACTCACGACTCCAAACTTTCAATCCCACTGGATGAAACGAATGGTCATCATCATTCTTGATGGACAAACACCAACTCTATGCCGAAACGCAAGGAAAGTTTCTTCTCAACTGTAATATAATAAAAACGTCCCTACCCTTTCCTAAGCATTGACTCCCTTAAAAATAAACAAACCCTTTCAATTACTGTTTAAGTAACTTACTTAATGTAGGAGAAAATAAAACAGCGATAGACTGACCGTGGCAGCTTAATCTATTTGGCTTTAATTTTTTCACGTACCTGGCAAGACCGGGACTGATGGGAAAACAAAGGACTAAAGTAGCCATTTTGAGAGCAGACAATCAAAGGAAACAGACGTGTGTTCCCCGGGTGGGGTTTCTTTCCCGTGTAGGGAAAAGTATTTTGCCTTTTAAAATCATCATTCTCTGCAAGCCAATTGGTATGTGATATCTACATTATTAAGATATATTTATGTATTACATAGACCAGTATGTTTAATTAAGAATTAGTTACAATTCTCTTAAACCAGGCTGGATGATGTTTACTAAGGAAACACATGTGGGCGCCACGCTGTAATTTTTCCTATGTCTTACAAATTCAAATCCCTATGTTAATATCTTTTATAGGCATTATGAACTTATATCTAACTAATAGTGTTTATAACCTATGAATATTATGTGTACTGTAGTACACATAAAGTATCAACTCTCATGTCTGAAACACATTCTAGAGATTTTCTCAATGTAGGAGCAGACCCCTGATTCATACTTCATAGTAAAGAACTAGTGTCTGTCAATTTCATATTCCTATGTTAAAACTTCTAGGCACTGTGAACAATATCTCACTATTTATGCTTAGAAATCTGCAAATAATCTATGTACTATAGAAAGGTGTTTTATCCATGCGGGGACATACAAATGATTACGCGTATTCCTGACTCTTAGTCAGGGGATAAAATACTTCGCCACATCATAATCTGTAACTTGGAACTATAGTGTTAAATTTTAGTACCATCCTTTTGTTAACAGATTAGTAACCACTCCATATGAGGGTGAACATATAATCATTTCATAAAATAGTGTTAGGGACATGCCATGTTTGAATATAAATTCATGAACAATTAAAGTAAACGCGTGATGTAAATGCATGTTCGGATAGGATTCAATCCGCATCACCTCACTGTAGTAGGAACAGAAGCGAAGATTGATGTGAATAAATTGCTTGAATAATAGCAGTCCTTGACAAAATATATCACAGCGACTACTATCCTCATCTGCTGTACGCAGTGGGGGAAAACAATGTATGTTTTAGTTATGGATTAACCCCTGAGAAAATCCAAAAACAAAGGCTCCCTGCATCAGCATTATGATTAATTATTATGTAGGATTATCATGTACTTGATATCAGAAAAATGGACATGTATGTTTTTTTTTTCTGGTATGAGAATTTTCCCTGTTCTGATTGTTACTTTTTACTGTGGGAATATACATTTTAATGTTGCACCTTGGGATTAGAGGATGTTGATGTAAGAATCCTTGTGCACGACAGTACTTAAAAAGCCAATGTTGAATAGCCTTGGGAAGACGCGGCATTAGAAACCACAGAGATCCTGTATAGGCTATTCTCTTCAAGAATGAGAGAGACAATATCAACATGTTGGATGGACAGAATGACTTCACTCCTCTAATAGTCCCAGTAACAACAGAACATAAAATAAAGTGAGAAAATACCTTACTCACTATTAAGAGTCAGAATGGCTCTACTCAGCAATGAGGGACAGTGGAACGTGGACACCCACTCCTTTCCCCTTCTCCCCTTGTTGTTTTGTATTTTTGTTTGTAATTGTCTTGTGAAACGTTAACACATACACAGTAGGTTAATGCTAGTGTTGTATTCTTGTCATCCCTTTTCTATAGAAGAGAAGCAGGTGGTGGTTGAATGTGGTGGGACTATATCACTAAACCTGGATCCTGGGTCAACAGCCAGAAAGTGAATGTCCTAACCATAGTCTGCATCTAGAAATACCCATGGACTGCTGCGCTCAATAGCTCCATAGCGAGCAACAGATAAATTAGAAGACAACTGACTGGGTGAGTGATTAAGTCCTATTTTAGTAGGAATATCCAGGATGGACTTCAAGATCTAATAATCTACAAAGATGAAGATCATCAGAGTACTGACAACAGTGTATCGTTTGCGTTACTTCTGAGAAGTATCACCTATGGCCTCATCATTCAACCAAGTCAGTGAAACTGGGACAATCCTTCTAGCAAGTTACTAAAACTAACAACAGTGAGTAACCTTCAACTGTTGGTTGGATTACCAAGTTAATATCCACAATGGATAAGTCTTCGAAAGAACATCTCACAGCTGCAACAGTCAAACATAAGGTTCCAGCCATGCAACACCAAGTTCTAGCTATGAACACCCACTCAAACAAATGGGGAGAAGACATGAACCACATAAGCCAATACAACCAAGGTACAAACTTAATATCATCTGAAACATAACTACGAAACCAGATTACCTCAAGGTTCCAAACCCTGAACCCCATCAGATAAAAGACCATATGAAAGCAGCTAAATGTCTCTACATCAGCAACAAGAGGAATCATCCAATTGTTTGCAAACCTGTTACTGTGCTGGATTTATTCATCTGTGGATATATGTAGGTATAGATCAATTGTGGCCCTAGTCACAGATACTACCATGAGATGCCTCTCAGTCATATAAAGTTCTACACTGGACTAGATAACAACGACTAACTCTTTGCTGGTCCAATGTCAACCCAAATGCCATGGGTTATAGACTCGCTGACTTGGTGGGTGTAAAATCTTTGTTGAACTACTTGGGATTCTGATATTAAAAGCAGAGCAGATGAATGGACGTCTGCTTGGCACCATGTATGGTGAGATGGTAAAGTACCTTCTGCAGAGCTTAAGTGGAAATTCCAGAAAGTTAGACCAACCTGAGGCCCCAAATTTCAAAAAAAAAGACACCGAGCCTACTGCAACAGAGTACTCGAATATTCTAGCCCGCGGAGGGATTTGTGATTGTGTGTAATTTCTATTTTGGATTATAAAGTATGATTTGCACCAGCCAATTACCAGTGACTAAATAGTAAGAACATAACTGAGTGCATTAATTCGGTACCCAGATAATGGGGAAAAGGATCTAATCGACAGCAAAGGTGAACCCATAACCGCACACCAGGAGATAGACTCGATTAATTAATTTAATTAGTACAAAATGCTGTTTATGTGTTGGTAATTTTTTTCTGAAGGTAACAGGTCAGTAGTTTTTTTTTCCAATGGTATAGATGGTATAGTATTTTGACACCAACTCATTATTTTTAACAATGAGAGAATGGTAAAAGGTGTCAGAAACATGTTATGTTGGGTTCTATTTAATATCTTTATTTGCCTTAATTATGAGGGAAAATGAAAGTAGACCCAATTTGTGGTTGTTGTGTTGTTTGTAATAACCTTGTTTTTTTCTGGGGTCACTGGGTACTATGTTGTAATACTGCATATCATTCCCATGCCTGTCTGAAAATGCATAGTGTTTATTACACATCTATATATGTAACTGCAGATCTTGAGTTAATACCTGAACTGGTTGTCCAAAAGTGTTGTGTACATCAAGTAAATGTGGTGTCCAACAAGTGGTTGTTTATATGTTGTGAGCAATCAATATCCTTCTAGCACCATAGAAAATGTAAAGGGTGATGAAGTGGGAAGGGAAACCTACACACAGAGGCCAAGGTTTCAAGGATTGAACTTTTTCTCCTGGGATTTGTGGTAAATATCCCTGATCACCCTGCATTCTAACTAGTGACCAGAGAATCAATAAAATCCCCTAGACATTTTAACGAATTATTCTCAGGAATTAAAATCCACATCCCACATCAACCTTGTTCCGATAGTTGTAATCTCTTTTCAAGCTATAACGACTTGAACGCCAATGCGCCCAACATAAAAGTCTTCCGCAGGATTCACGACCGACCAGCCAACTAACCAATATATTGGATGGAAGTGACAAAGCAATTCTGGCCTGAGGACAACTCGGTGACTGCTTGGGCAAACGGTTATCATTCATCATCATCATGTGCCTTGTCGACAAGCGTGGTTGATGATGGTTTGCCATCTCACGCGATCATCAATGTCTCGGATCAGGTCTACGTTTTAGTCACAATTATGCTCTGTGGCCAGCCATCCAGGTATTTATGTCTCTGCCTGCCCTCACTCGTTTTCCATTAATTTTTCCAGTTGTCACTACGTTTTCTAGTTTATTCTACCTCATAAAGTTAGTTACATATTCTATACAGGACATCGCAGTCAACTTTAGTATTTTTTTTTTTTTTTTGCTGCATGCGATTTCTTGGTAAGTTTACTTTCAGTAGTTTGCCTTAGCTTTCTGAGCGACCAGCATTCATTCCATTATATGAAACCCAACGCAAGGCGGTCTGCTGCCAAATCGCACTGTTTCTAACGCAGTATGCGGGATTATGAATTGTTTTAGTAGCCACTTCACCAGAGAGCGACATTTCTTAATAACATGCCCCAAAAAATAATATCTGTCAAATGTCTCCAATAATTTATTTATAGTCTTTATTTCTGAGTCATTAGACAAAAATTCTTCCAGACATCATCAATGGTACAAAGTGCCACGATAATAGCGTTATCAATTAATCAGGTGCCATCTCCACAATAAAGGTTGGCTGCGATGAATCTACAACACTTTACATCTGTTGTTTTATTGTACACTGACGCACTGCTGTTCCTCCATCTCTTGATGCTACTTTTCCCACACGTTAAAAATATCAGCACATGGATTAGCACATTCTGATGGAGAATGGAAACTGTGGAGACGCATGATCGCCCACTCCAGTTAACCCAGGCAATTAATGATGACGATGATGTTGATAATGATGACAACAGCGGCGACGACGAAAAAAGGAACAGGACAGGAGAGGAATATGAATAAATATACAGCAGAACACCGGCGGATGTGTGTCAGGCGATAGTGATTGGTCCTGTTTCTTAATTCTAGACATACCGATGCAAGAGTTCGATTTGGAAGCAGACCGCCTTGCGTCGATTTCCATGGTGTGAGATGTCGCTTGTTCAGAAATAATGGCAAACTACTGAACTGTTAATTGCCTAGTATCACAAACAACTATAAATGTTGGGGTTGATTGTAACGTCCTGTAAAAGATACACAACTCTCTCTCTCTCTCTCTCTCTCTCTCTCTCTCTCTCTCTCTCTCTCTCTCTCTCTCTCTCTCTCTCTCTCTCTCTCTCTCTCTCTCTCTTATTTAATAGGGGAGAAGAATTATAATAAAAAGCCCAACCAAATGTAAAGATACTTACAACTCTGACCTGTCATGTTAGATCAGCAAACTCAACTAAGAGACTTCCAGATGAAGACGGACGTTACCGACAGACTCCCTGCTGCACGACCTAACCAAGAAGCGGACGTCTAAATGACCACAGGTGGCCAATCCGCATAATGATCAAGCGTATTGCTTCATTGTGAGATTCCAGGTGGCTATTGGGAAAGGCAACAGTTGGACCGGCAATCAAGATAAGGCTTTCGTAGTTGATAAGCTTGCTATACTGCACATGGGCTGAATGGGAGCCGGGCCAGGTGCCTAATTCTTAACCCTTTGAAAAGAAAGTTGGTTCTTTCGTTTTTAGCTAAAGTATGTATTATGTGAAGGACGTTTAATACGTTTTAAGGGGCATGGTAAGGGAGAGCTTGGCACATGAAACAAAAAATACAAAAAACCTTAACTTCTGAGAATGGAGATGGAGGCCGTTACTTCAGGTTTCCGCTCGCTAAAGAACAAACTGTAAACGCATTTTATGATTGTAACTGATTCACAAAGCGTGCTTGGAAAGGTGAAGACTAGCATGCTTCGTACAGAATGGCATGCATCGATTCAGAGGTCTAGAGTTGTGAACATTCCCTGGAATTTGTCTCCAGGACACTCTGGTGTGGTTGGAAAAGAACAGGCAGACCGATTGGCTGGTGCTGCATCATTACGGGGGATTTGATGCACGTTAAGACAGATGTGGTGAATGCCCTCTAGGAGAATGTGATTAATTCAGAAGAACTAGTACACTATCATGGTTTAGAGAGAATGCGGCAGCAAGGGGTGGTCAGAAATTATTAGACAGTCGTCATTCAGAGGTAAAGCAAGACGGACATATAATCAGATTGCAACAGGCACTATTAGTATTGGAACTCTATGCTGGTTGTTGAAGATGATGACTGAGAGCTTATGGTAATGCCCCGAGTGCAGTGATGTTGGTTCTTGACTCAACTAAACTCAACTCAACTCAACTCATCTCAGCTCAGTTCAGCTTAACTCAATTCAACTCAACTCAATTCAACTCAATGCGTATTGAGCACACGGCGCTCGTTTCTTTGTTTACATTTAGCCTTGGTTTCCAGATCTGTGTGCTTTTTTTTTTTTTAAACGCAACTTCGAAACTGTAGCATGGGTCACATTGCAAGGCACTTTTTGGCAGTCATAGAAGGCGAAGGAAAGAAGTTAGTTGTTGTTTGTCCATCAAGAATGATGATGACTTTTCATTTCATCCAGTGAGGTTGAAAGTATGGAGCAGTGAGTTCTAAGATGGCTGATAAGGCCTATTTGGGCTCGAAATGTTCTTTGACAATGTGGACAAGGAATGATTGACGTTCCAGGAGGAAGATCTCCTGCAGTGGTATTTCTGTCCAGCCTCTTCTTCACAGCTTTTGCAGTCCTGTTTGCTTCACACGTGACTGCCCCTTGCGTGATGATGTGCGCCGCGAATCCCCCCTTAATGAAGCAGCACCAGCCATTCGGTCTGCCTGTTCATCTCCAACCACACCAGAGCGTCCTGGAGAGTGTCACGGGTACAAAGGAAAATAATTGGGAGTGATAATTGGGGGTAACAATTAGAGCTGATGCATTAATTAAAACGGAACAAAATATTTTGGTTATATTACAGGGCATAGCACTTGCATAAAATCGTCATCAGCGTCTAGCTGGTCTTTTGCAGAACGCATATTATGGCCAAACGGGAAGACCCAATTTTCCGACATGCGTCCTATTTGGAGCATGTCCATTCAACGAATGTCTGTAATGTTCTGCGCCCACCTTAGTGTTGGCTGACATGGCTGAGTAGAGATATACCTTATATGATGTGCACTCTTTTTTGCCACCTTTGTTCTTCCATAAAGATTGAATCCCCTGTTCCAAGGTCAAGTGTCAGGGCGTCCACCTCTGTCTAACCTCAAGGGAGCCGAAACTTCATGTTCAGCTCTTTGCCAAACTTGTGGTACTCTCCTCTCTTGCTATGCCTAGTTAAATATGTTTGTTAATATTTTTATCCCTACATCCAGGCATGCTTTGATGGCTTCAGCTGGAATATTAATAAAGTCTATAGCATTGTTATTGGGACTTTTTTTTTTTTTAAGTTGCTTCTCACACTTTCTGTTATAAGATTCTTGGTTCATTAAATTCTACATTTGAAGGGTTGAACTGAATGACCACTTCATTTGTTGTTTGTGGATTTAACAGATCTTAAAGAGTCTCCTATCTTGCTTTTTTTAAAGTAGTATTAAGTATGTGTTTCACATACTCATATTGTATTGTTGTGGAGGGAGTAAAGTACTCATTTCTCATGCACATGGCTTTACTACTTTTGCCCAGGGGATGTGGCAGAGAGAGAGAGAGAGAGAGAGAGAGAGAGAGAGAGAAAGAGAGAGAGAGAGAGAGAGAGAGGGAGAGAGAGAGAGAGAGAGAGAGAGAGAGAGAGAGTTCATGTAGAATATTTCCGTAGTTAGTCCATGATTCTTCTCTTGATCGTTTTATAATTTTCTCGGTGCCACGACTGACCTGTTTCTATATGGTATAGTCGTCATCACGTTTTGTTTGTATTAATTTCTTAAAACGGGTCTTAATTTCTTTTACAGCATCTTTTATTTGCTCATTCCACCATGTTGTTTATTTTCCCCATATGTCTCCCCTTTGTTATAACGCCACATTTATTTTCTAATATATTCAGTAGTGTTCTGTTAAAACAACGCCGACTTTCTTCAATGTTTTCCCAGTTTTCTTGTTGTTGATCGAATGCTGTTTCCATCTCTTATTTTATAAATTGTCATCTACTGCCTATAGTACCTTGCAGTGTAGAACAGGGCGGGGGGGGGGGGGGGTGTCTGGCTAGTGCAGTCGCCGCGAATTGTGCAGGTTAGGATTTTCTTGTTGTTCCCGACAGAAAAATAAATCCACACCTTACCGAGGATTCGAACCCGGGTATCCCGAAGGAGAACCCAGCGTTCTTAGCCACTCGACCAGTCGCTTATATAATTTGTTTTATCTCTTCATTCTCTATTTTCTTTGCATTGATGTCACCTAAGGTTTCTGTGCCATGTACTTGTTGGCTAGTTATCTATCTCAGGTACAACGAAGCACTACCATGGACTGTGTCTATTGTAATTTTTTTGTTAAAAAATATTTTGATTTTTATATATATTAAAATTCACACACATTCAGACTGCAACTGGTACCATTAGTATTTGGGACTCTATTTGGCAGTTGAAGATGAGCATGAAGCGCTTATGGGAGTGTCGCGAGTGCTGTGATGTCCCTTGTTGACTCGACTAGTCTCAACCCTTAAAAACCATACTATATGCACAGAGAAGTCGAAGCAGGCGAGCAAGAGGTAGACAGCATTAAGAAATTGACAAAGAGGTTAGAAAACAAAAAGTGTTGGAAATTTATACCTTCAGTGTGAGGACGGCACTTGATTGACTGACTGAGAAACGACGAGGCACACTGGATCAGAGAAAAAAAAAATTGAAGGCAATGGGCACACGAGAATTCGATTGTCATCCCCACAAGAGAACAGCATCTTGTCAAAGAGACGATTGTACTTGGACACATGAATCAATATTTCTGTAGCAGAATGTGGTATTTTCCAGACCAAATCAGCAGAGAGATTACTGCGTGGCAGATATAATCATAAACGTGTGAAATGCTAAGAAATGCATGCCGATAGGAAGGGAAGACATTTAGTAACAAGGAATTTTATGGATAATTAATTTTAACAATAGTGCATACCATACATTATGTGTGTTAATTCTTAACCCAATGGATTCCTGCGTCTTTTCTTAACCAGAGACATTGAGTGTTTCATTGAAATCTTTCCTGATTAAACAAACTATCTCCATACTAAATCATCATACTTCTGTAGATGTCGCAAGGTTTCACACCCTCTGACCACAAGACACGAATAGCACCTCGCTGTTCTTCCTCGGTTCACATCGATTTGTTAGAAAGTTGGTAGCGGTCAAGTTAAAGAATGGCAGAGACAAATGTCACAGAACGAGTGTGACCTGGACAAATGTCACAGAACGTGTTAATGTTTGACCTAGGCAAATGTCACAGAACGTGTTAATGTGTGGCCTAGGCAAATGTTACAGAACGTGTTAATGTGTAGCCTAGACAAATGTCACAGAACGTGTTAATGTGTGGCCTAGGCAAATGTCACAGAACGAGTTAATGTGTGGCCTAGACAAATGTCACAGAACGTGTTAATGTGTGGCCTAGGCAAATGTCACAGAACGCGTTAATGTGTGCCTAGGCAAATGTCACAGAACGTGTTAATGTGTGGCCTAGGCAAATGTCACAGAACGTGTTAATGTGTGGCCTAGGCAAATGTCACAGAACGAATAATGTGTGGCCTAGACAAAGGTCACATAACGAGTTAATGTCTGGCCTAGACAAATGTCACAGAACGTGTTAATGTGTGGCCTAGGCAAATGTCACAGAACGTGTTAATGTGTGGCCTAGGCAAATGTCACAGAACGTGTTAATGTGTGGCCTAGGCAAATGTCACAGAACGTGTTAATGTGTGGCCTAGGCAAATGTCACAGAACGTGTTAATGTGTGGCCTAGGCAAATGTCACAGAACGTGTTAATGTGTGGCCTAGACAAATGTCACAGAACGAGTTAATGTGTGGCCTAGACAAATGTCACAGAACGAGTTAATGTGTGGCCTAGACAAATGTCACAGAACGAGTTAATGTGTGGCCTAGACAAATGTCACAGAACGAGTTAATGTGTGGCCTAGACAAATGTCACAGAACGAGTTAATGTCTGGCCTAGACAAATGTCACAGAACGAGTTAATGTGTGGCCTAGACAAATGTCACAGAACGAGTTAATGTGTGGCCTAGACAAATGTCACAGAACGAGTTAATGTGTGGCCTAGACAAATGTCACAGAACGAGTTAATGTGTGGCCTAGACAAATGTCACAGAACGAGTTAATGTGTGGCCTAGACAAATGTCACAGAACGAGTTAATGTGTGGCCTAGACAAATGTCACAGAACGAGTTAATGTGTGGCCTAGACAAATGTCACAGAACGAGTTAATGTGTGGCCTAGACAAATGTCACAGAACGAGTTAATGTGTGGCCTAGACAAATGTCACAGAACGAGTTAATGTGTGGCCTAGACAAATGTCACAGAACGAGTTAATGTGTGGCCTAGACAAATGTCACAGAACGAGTTAATGTGTGGCCTAGACAAATGTCACAGAACGAGTTAATGTGTGGCCTAGACAAATGTCACAGAACGAGTTAATGTGTGGCCTAGACAAATGTCACAGAACGAGTTAATGTGTGGCCTAGACAAATGTCACAGAACGAGTTAATGTGTGGCCTAGACAAATGTCACAGAACGAGTTAATGTGTGGCCTAGACAAATGTCACAGAACGTGTTAATGTGTGGCCTAGGCAAATGTCACAGAACGTGTTAATGTGTGGCCTAGGCAAATGTCACAGAACGAGTTAATGTGTGGCCTAGACAAATGTCACAGAACGAGTTAATGTGTGGCCTAGGCAAATGTCACAGAACGAGTTAATGTGTGGCCTAGGCAAATGTCACAGAACGAGTTAATGTCTGGCCTAGACAAAGACATATTGTCACCAAGTGACTTAATGTGTGTCCTAGACAGTTTCTAATTCATTTCCTTCTATCCCTGACGCTAATTCTTAGAATTCTGTATGTCCCTACCATTCTCACACGTAAAGTAACGACTGTCCAGTACCATGGAGTTAGCACAAGCATGCCATACAGGCGGCAATAAATGCATGTGTAGTCAATGTAGAAGGCAACTATCGAAGTGTAACAAGCTACAAATTCACAAAGACATTTTATCACACACATCAAGACTAGGCAGTCGTAATGTCTTGGTCAAATTATGGGACTAGAGAAGGCATGGACATAACTGTGACAACAGGGAATAATCGAGGGTGTTGAATAAAGAAAGAAAATACTCTGTTTACAAAGTAAATGAGAAGACGATCAGCATACGAACGTGTCAAAAATGCAGTTGAGGGAATACTCTGAAGTCGCAGTGTATCTGATGGCACAGGATTCTAGTATTAGGGAAAGCAAGCCCAGGCGCAAAAATCAGTCAAGCGGACACTACACTCGAGTTCAAAGCGAGCCAAAGAAAAAAAAAAATTGGAGGGATGTTGATAGAGGACCTTGGTAGTCACATCATGATGATGACGATAGTGGTGATGGATACTTCTTCATCTGCGTTCGTCCGGAATGTTGTTTGAGATGTAATTGCGTTGTGCCTGTTTACAGCAGAGCTGCGATATTTGCACCTTTCGGTCAACACATCCGACTTCTCCTGGCATGTGTTGACCGGGTTACCTTCCCATGTTGACGATGGATACTAAGATAGTCAGTTCCTCTTCTTTCTCCCCTTATTCCCCTATTGGGGCATAACCACTCAACCATATCACTCCAAGCCCTTCTAATCCTTTGCTAATTGAAGCAGAACCGTCCATGTCCTCTATAATATTATTAATTTCTTTTTTTTTCCCTACTTTTCTTTCTTTTTTTTTCTTTTTTTTGTGTTTTGTTTTTGTTAGGTCTTCCGCTATATCTTTTGCCGTGCGCATTCCAGTCAATTTCTGGTCATCTTTTTAGCTGCATAACCTCTACATGACGTTGCAGTCAACCCCAGGATTTTTTTGCTGTTCGTTATTCCTGGGCAATTTCACGTTCAGTAGTTTGCCATTGCTTTCTGAACTACCGGCACCCAGGTTATTGCACTATATTCAAACGATCACTGTTGTTAATTGTGTTAGTTTACAGGCAGCAGGGCTTCCCTCCCACAAACCGGGAAGCAAGCCATCAGTTTTGTGAACGTAAACAAGAATTTAATGCGATTGTATGACCCCCACGTGCACAGCGCAAAGCACCCGTGATCTAGCACTTCTGATCTTTCTGGGTTATTTCAAGTTAAAAATACATGAATGCGCCAGGTGCCACCACAATATATCTATCGTAGCACGTGTTGCCGGCGCGCAGTAGCGATATCACGTGTACGTATCTTGCATATTGTTGCACAGCTGTTGTACTGTTGTCATAAACTGCATATGGCCTGCAGAATATAATTATATGATTGAATTATACAAGCTCCAAGCCGTCCTTGGGGGGATGCATGTACAGTCAGGGGCCCTTTAGCTCTCCTTCAGGCGTATGGAGGGTATATGGTGCGCGCCGCATATTTGTATACACCAATCGGCACTTGACGGGTGATGTGGTCAGTATTACGCCTGTCGCCGGTATATGAGAGGGGAAGTCATACAATTTCTTGCTACCAATTTTAGGCTGGGTCGAATTGGGAGTCTTCGTCGATTGAAAGACATTCTCATGGGGCTTTCGAAAGCATCACTCCTGCCTGCCGACAAGCAGGAGTTTACAGTTGTCATATCTGATGTTTGCACACTTTTGGCCACACGTTTCTTATTTGGCACTTTTAACAGCTCCACTGGACTGAACCTTTGTAGAAAAATAGCGCCTTTCTAAACGGAACTGAATTCAATTTGCATGCCTTCTTGACAATGAAGGAGTTTGTTTTAATATTATTTTATAAGTTTATGTTTTTTACTTAGATCTGTTTCTGTTGTCCAGTCCCTGATGAAGATTCAAGTGATCGTTTGCTGTGTCCTATAGTAATAATTTTTATTTCATTATATATATATATATATATATATATATATATATATATATATATATATATATATATATATATATATATATATATATATATATATATATATATATATATATATATATACAACGGGGTTTGAGGAGTTGGTGGGGGAGGAGGTGGGGGGGGGGGGGGAAGATTATCACTCAGTGATTTATATTTACCTTTATGGAGTCTGTTGTAAGGTATACACACCGTGTCAGTGTTTAGTATGTCTGATCTTTTTGCAGGGGCTACATATAACTTTTTTTCCGCGTTTCCATCCTGTTTCAGGATATTGCGGTCAACAACGGCATCTTTCAGCTGTATGTTGATTCCTAGGCTAGATTACGCTCATCAGCACGACACGACTTTCTGAGCGACCGGCTCCATACGCTCATGGCACGACTCGAACCGCTTCCAATTCTCGTGCGCTCACGTCAATCACGAGAGTATTCGGGGTTAAGGAGAAAGCTGCTAACGCCTCGGCCAGGGAGACCGGCTAAATATACCTCTGTTTTTTTTTATTTTCTATTGTCGTAAACTACACATGGCAGTATCTAATAATATGATTCTCCTCCTTCGTTCTTCTCTCGAGGGAGGTGAGACACACCAAGTTATGCACCTCAGAGATCAGTGTGTCTGATTTTGGCGTCTATTTGTGTCATGTTTGCTTCCTCTACACTGTAGACCGATTCTATCCAAGGTAACAGACTCTATCTACCAGTGGTTATATTTTCCTTCCAATCAGTTTTGCCAGAGCAGTAGCCTAAAGGCCTGCTTTTGTGATTTTTAACTGCTGTGGTATTTTTGGCGTGCGCAACTTGCACACGGGGCCTCCTGTTTTTCGCTCTCATCAGAGAAGGCGACGTGTCCAATTTCACTACCCAATAGATAAGGGGACGTGAAATACCATGATATAATTGAATTATACAACCACGAAACTGTGCTTGGATCCTTGAGGCGTAATGTGCTTATATAGTGCTAACCGCATATTTGTATTCACCAATCGGCTCTTAATGTGTGATGTAACCAGTAGCATTCCTATCGCCTTTATTTCACAGAAATTATCTTAGTGCCTATTCCAGGCTGAGTCGGTCTCGGAGCCTTGGTTAATTAGAAGGCCCCACGTATAAGAGGAAATGAACATATGACCATCGGGCCAGAAGACAAGCGTGCTAGCCATTGCTATACTCGGGTGCCACTCAGCGGATGGCATTAGCTAAAACACAACGGAAGCTAATACACAACGGAAGTGTGCAATACAGGCTGGAAAATATTCGAGCCAGATGTTGAATATGTTGGGATTAAATATGTTACACACTTGCTGTTTGACACAGTATGTGTAACACTAGTCCCCCAGGAATGCTAACCTGGTTAAAAACGCACACTAAAGTCGGATGTGTTGGCCTAAGGATTTTGGCCCAAGGGTGCCTAACAAGACGCACCGCAATTAAATTTTAAAAAAAATACTCCGGATTAACGCAGAAGAAGAAGAAGAAGAAGAAGAAGAAGAAGAAGAAGAAGAAGAAGAAGAAGAAGAAGAAGAAGAAGAAGAAGAAGAAGAAGAAGAAGAAGAAGAAGAAGAAAGAAGAAGAAGAAGAAGATAAGAAGAAGAAGAAGAAGAAGAAGAAGAAGAAGAAGAAGAAGAAGAAGAAGAAGAAGAAGAAGAAGAAGAAGAAGAAGAAGACGACGAAGAAGAAGAAGAAGAAGAAGAAGAAGAAGAAGAAGAAGAAGAAGAAGAAGAAGAAGAAGAAAGAAGAAGAAGAATACACTAGTTGTTGTACATGGTGAGGTGTGGTGTAAATTAGTACACACTTGTTTTACATAAGACGTAAGATAGTACACACTTGTTGTTGTACATAAGATGTAAAATAGTACACAGTAACTGTTGTACGTAAGATGTAAAATAGTACACAGTAGCTGCTGTACATAAGATGTAAAATAGTACACAGTAGCTATTGTACATAAGATGTAAAATAGTACACAGTAGCTGTTGTACGTAAGATGTAAAATAGTGCACAGTAACTGTTGTAAATAAGATGTAAAATAGTACACAGTAGCTGTTGTACATAAGATGTAAAATAGTACACAGTAGCTATTGTACATAAGATGTAAAATAGTACACAGTAGCTATTGTACATAAGATGTAAAATAGTACACAGTAGCTATTGTACATAAGATGTAAAATAGTACACAGTAGCTATTGTACATAAGATGTAAAATAGTACACAGTAGCTGTTGTACATAAGATGTAAAATAGTACACAGTAGCTATTGTACATAAGATGTAAAACAGTACACAGTAGCTATTGTACATAAGATGTAGAACAGAAGACACTGGCTGTTGTACATTGTAAAATATTACACATTATCTGTTATAATCTGGAGAATGGTTTGAGATGGCGAAACATGACCACCAAAGCTTATCGGCATGGAACATAATAATGATGTTATCTTGCAAAGGAAGTCTATTTGAAATGCACATATTCTAACATTCTAATATTGCATAGTGAAAAGGCGAAACTGATATAAAACGGAAAGCATTAAAATATTCACCAGAAAGTGATACAATATGTGATGAGACACCGGCATAACGGAAGCAAACGGCGAGGTCAATATGCTACCAAGCAAGAGAAACATAAAATGGCGGTGTCACATTTGCAAATGGTTGGCAGTAATAAAGTATAATTCTGTCGGGTTTATGCAGTTGGTTGCGGAATTTGACAAATGAAGGAATATGGATTAACAATTTAGATGAATAATGTACAATAACGCATTAATGGAGTTGGTTACACAAAAAAAACAAACTTGAATGAAATAAATGAAAACAAGAAATAGAGAGGGGTGTGTTGTATTACAACATTATGTTTGCAGGCTGCGAAAGAGGGGTGATTATGGTAATGATGATGAGGATAATGGCGATAAAAGTCTCGATGTTAATGATGACGATTGCTGGTGATGAAAATAATGATAAGAGTGTTGGTAATGATTGGTGACACCATGCCGGCTATATGGGTGTTATGAACGCAATTCGTAATCCCGCATCCATCCATCCATCCATCATGTGCCATGCCGGTAAGCGTGGGCGGTCATGTTCTGCCATCTCACTCGATCAACAGCGTCGTGGATCAGTTCCGTGTTTCTGTCTCGACCATGCCACAAGGCCAAGCCATCCAGATACTTGTTTCTAGGTCTTCCCCTTGGTCTGTTCCCCTCGATCTTACCAGTTGTCACCAAGTTCTCCAAATCATTTCTTCTCATAACATGCCCAAAAAATTGTGACTGTCTACGTCTAATGTCTCTGATACTGTGTTCGAACCACAGCTGCGGATGTTATGGAAGCAGGCCGCCTTGGGTTGGTTTCCCATACAAAGGTATGAGTGCCGGTCGTTCAGAATGCAATGGCAAACTACTGAACGTAAACTTGCCTAGAAATCACAAACAGCCAAAAAATGCTGGGGCTAATTGCGATGTCCTGTAAATAATATGCAACTAACTTTAACATGATTGGTTGTGATGATGATTGCGGTTTGCAAAGGTTTGTAAACCTGTAACATACCAAACGTATCGTAAAAGACGTGCAACATTCAACCGATCTTGAAGTTCCGCATGAAATTTTAGCTGCAACATTCAACCGATCTTGAAGTCTCATAATAAACTTTAGCTGTAACATTTAGTCAATCTTAAAGTCCCGCAGGAAATTTTAGCTGCAACATTCAACCATTCTTGAACCAGTGTTCATAGATGTGGTGGTAATTTGCTGATGGCCTACTCTACACTAGCAGGTGAAAGGCAGGACACACGCGCACGTATACACACACAGAAACATGCCTATACACGCACACACACGCACACACACACACACACACTCATATATTATATATATTATATATATATATATATATATATATATATATATATATATATATATATATATATATATATATAACATCTGGCTGATTACATTAGATGCAGCAATAAAACTAACGAAGAGACGTCAACAGGCACGAGCATCTCAAAAACATGCTCACATAGACGAAACAAAACGCAAGTGATTGACAAATAATTATTTATTATGAAGTGCTGTCAACCTTCCTGTCAGATACTTCCATTCCCAACTAAGAAAGATAGATAAGCACTTGTTGTGTCGGAGCGATGCTGTTACCTGGCTTGGAGTGGATGACAGAAGCCACACAAGTCACTTCAAACTGACTAGCTAAGGATATGCTGCGTCCGGGTAGGTCAGTAAAGGGGAGCCGTTGTGGGCGAAGTGGCTAGCAAGCTTATTTACCGGCGCGATGACTGTGGCCAAGGATTCGCATCCACATTCCATCGGATGTTACAAACTGACCTGGGTTCCAGGGTCGATCCAGCCTAATATAGGCATCAGGAAATGTCTTCGAAAGCAAAGGTGGCTTTTAATTTATTTATTTTTTTTATTTAGTTGCATGTCCTTCACATAACATATTAGTCAAACCCAGCATTTTGGCTGTTCGTGATTCCTGGGCAAGTTTTACGTTCAGTAGTTTGCCATTGCTGGTCTCCCTGGTCTAGGGGGTCACACGAATTTCTCCGTAATCCCGTATACTCTAGTGAGTAACGTGACGTGCGCGAGAATTGGTAGCGGTTCTTTCCGCGTCGGTAACTTCCGGGGTATGTGAGCCGGTCGCTCAGAAAGCAATAGCAAACTACTGAGCGTAATCTTGCCAAGAAATCAACAATCAGCTGAAAGATGCTGGCGTTGAAAGCGATGTCCTATAAAGGATATGCGAACCAAAAAACAACAAAAAAATGTTTGTCATTGCTTTCTGAGGGACATGCACTTATACCTTTTTCCAAAAAAACCAGCACCGCTGTGTTTCGAACCCGAGTATACGGTATTACGAATCGCGTCCGTAATCCCTTCGCCATGCGTAATTTTAATCACGTGACGCAGCGAGTGCCGATTGGTCTAAAAATATGGGGCAAGCACCATATATCCAATGCGTCTCAAAATCGGAAAAGATGTCATCATCATGTGCCATGCCGATAGGCGTGGGCGGCCATGTTTCGCAATCTCACGCGATCACCAGAGTCGTAGATCATCTCTGTGTTCTTGTCTCGACAATACCATATGGCCAAGCCATCCAGGGATTTACTTCTCTGCCCCCCCCCCCCCCCCTCTTTGTTCTTTTCCCCTCAATCTTGTCAGTTTTCACAAAGTTCTGCAATTTATTTCTTCTCATAACGTGTGCAAAAAACAAAAACATTGTGATTGTCTACATCTAATTTCTCTAATGAGTTCACGGTTTTCATTTGTTTCTTGTAGGACTTGGTCATTGGTTGTACTGTCTGTCCATGGTATTCTTTGTATTTTCCTCATAAACCACATCTTCACAGCCATCAGATGTTTTTCAGCTTGTCTGCTCATTTGTCCACGCTTCACATCCATACAAAAGTACAGGTTTTATGTTGCACTTCGACACTCTTTATCTCATTGCACGTGATATCTTTTTATTGGTCAGTATATTTTTCATCTTGCAAAAGGCTACTTTCTCCATGGCGATTCTTGTTCTAATCTCTTCAAAACACATCCCATCAGATTATACCTTTACTTTATTAAGTGAGTAGAGGTATTCGCCACGGCATGGGATGTAGACGTGCTATTTCCACGGACATTTGGGCACTGAATGTTGATGTGATCGATATCACACCGACCATCTTTAAATTTAAAAAAAATAGATAAACATAATAACAATTTGTCCCGAAGCAGTGTCCTGTTAAAAGTGTTGGATGTGATAACGCCATCACATTTTGTAGGCCTGGGAGTATAGAGGAATAGGTGGCCAATCTTTCATTCACTCTGGCAAGCAAACAGTCCAGGCATCGAATCCGCTTCCCACCATGCTGGCCACATTACCGGCGCAGATTGCTATCAACCTCGCTAGTCCTTTATTTGCCAGAGTATTTCCTTGTTTTTTTTTTTAGGCCGGGTTAATTGAGAACCCAGATCAACAAACCAAAATGTCCGCCTCTATGGGGACTCAAAGACTCGACCACCGGGCTAACAGGCAGGCTATGATGTTACTAACTTAGCGGCAGATTACAGCTTCCCATAGCCTGTACTTGGGGTCTTCCTCAAGTATGTATGGATCTGAAAGCTGGACAGATGTAAACATAGAAACATTCTCACCGGTGTCTCTTGTAATTCTGTATGGATCTGAAAGGTGGACAGATGTAAACATAGAAACATTCTCACTGGTGTCTCTTGTAATTCTGTATGGATCTGAAAGCTGGACAGATGTAAACATAGAAACATTCTCACTGGTGTCTCTTGTAATTCTGTATGGATCTGAAAGCTGGACAGATGTAAACATAGAAACATTCTCACTGGTGTCTCTTGTAATTCTGTATGGATCTGAAAGCTGGACAGATATAAACATAGAAACATTCTCACAGGTGTCTCTTGAATTCTGCATAGATCTGAAAGATGGCGAGATGTGAACATAGAAACATTCTGACTGGTCTTCCGTAATTATGTATGGATCTGAAAGCTGGAGAGATGTGAGCAAAGAAATATTCTGACTAGAGTCTTCCTTAAGTTTGTATGGATCTGAAAGCAGGAAAGATGTGAACAAATGAATAATCTGACTGGGGTCTTCAGTAAATCTGTATGGGTCTGAAATTAGGAGCGATTTGAACAAATGTATATTCTGACTGGAGTCATCCTACGTCTGTATGGATCTGAAAGCTGTACAGATTTAAACATAGAAACAATCTCACTAGTGTCTGTTGTAATTCTGTATGGATCTGAAAGTAGGAGAGATGTGAACAAAGAAACACGCTAACTGGTATCATTCCGCGCTGTCTAATCAAAACACTTGGAATTTTATGACAAAGAAAAATAGTCAAACACAGAACCGGTGCTGAAGTAGCTACTAAGAAGTGATTTGGGGACCTATGGACTTTACGGTGCTGTCAACGATGTGCAGTGAGGATAACCTGACGACTAACTGACTAATTAACTGACTAACTAATTAACTACTAATTAACTAACTGACTAACTAATTAACTAACATAAAAACTAGCTAAATAACTAACTAAACACTTATAACTTACCGGGTTGCGTTGTGTTACTATTCTTTGTTTCCCCTAAGGGTCCCGATTAAACAGTGGCGGGACCCGCCTTAATCGCCTCTTACGACACGCAATATAGATTACGGTGTTAATATTCTTTGCTTTCCCTTTGGTTCCCGGTAACACACGATGATCTCAATCTCACTGACGATGCTGCTCTCCTGTTTCACGCACGAAATGAACTCAAGATGAACTAAGAACACTGGATGAGAGGTTACAACAATTAGGTTTCAAAATGCATACGGGAAAGACAAAGAAAATGAGAATCAATCAAGCAAATGACAAATGATATCCCTTGGTGAAGCCGTATTCCAAGAGATGAAATCACACACCTACTTAGGAAGCAATGTCGACATAGATAGTGGAAATGTTACAGATATCTGAATTGTTACTTACTATCCTTTGCTTGTCTAAAAGGTTCCAAAAACAAAAGTGCGATTGATTGGTCGACATGGAGAAAACCTGATCACACGTCGTGGGTTGATAGATATATATGGGGGGCTGAGTGATCTCGAGGTATGGTGTCTGCCTCGAATGCTGGAGGTCCTGGGTTCAAGTCCCGGTGAGAGCCGGGTTTTTTTCACGTGGACTTCAAGTAAAAAAATTTCCCCTGGTCTCTGGGTATTGAGATCGGACGCCAGTGTGTATGGTTGCACACGTGAAAAATCCCTTGGTAGTTGGAAATCGAAAAAGAGTAGCCTAACAGGCAAAATTTCGAGTTAAAAATCTATCCACAGTATTTCAGTATCCTTGCCGGTGCTACGGAGTTCGTGCACTGTGATGAGATTCTCCGGACTCAGGCTTGATTTAGGAGTAGAACGGAGTACTTATGGGTTACACCCGTGTGCCGTGATACTGATCCGTCAACTAAACTAAACTGGATATATATGGACAATGCTTGATCATAGGTTGTGCTTTGATTAGTCTGCATGGAGAATACTTGATCATACGTTGTGCTTTGATTGGTCTACATGGACAATACTTGATCATACATTGTACGTTGATTAGTGTACATGGACAATACCTCACCATACTTTGATAGGTCTACACAAGACCTGAACACACATTGTGCGATGATTCCTGTACATGAACAATAGCTGATCACACATTGTGCTTTGATTGGTCTACTGAACAATTCCTGATCACACACTGATAGGTCTACACAACAGCTGATCACACATTGTTAGTTGCACTCAAATGCCGATCACACATTGTGTGTTCATTGTTCTACGTGGACACCAGATGATCACATAATGCGCGTTGCTGTGTCTACAGTGACAATAGCTATCTGGTTTTTGTCTTATGCGTGGGACAGAAAGTGTTTAGCTCCAACTATCCACTGACAGCATCATTTGACAAAGGGTGTATACTGAGGTATGATGTGTTTAAAGTACAAGACTCGATCGAGTATTTATTACCGATGACCATTTGCAGAAATAACGTCTTTGAACTTCTGTATACACACATAGGTGATCTATATATGTCGATCATGCAAGTACATGTATTGTTTTTGTATACACAAAACAGTGTTGCTGATTTTCGAACACGACGAATATTGCAAAATCTGTGTACATATTGATTGTTAATATAACTGGATCGTTTGCGTAGACGTTGATTGTTATTGTAAATGTATTGTGTGTGTACACGCTTATAGTCACTGTAACAGTATTGTTTGTGTACAAGGTGACTGTTCCTGTATTGTGTGTGTACACGCTTATAGTCACTGTAACAGTATTGTTTGTGTACAAGGTGACTGTTCCTGTATTGTGTGTGTACATGCTTATAGTCACTGTAACAGTATTGTTTGTGTACAAGGTGACTGTTCTTGTATTGTGTGTGTACATGCTTATAGTCACTGTAACAGTATTGTGTGTGTACATGCTTATAGTCACTGTAACAGTATTGTTTGTGTACATGCTTATAGTCACTGTAACAGTATTGTTTGTGTACAATGTGACTGTTCTTGTATTGTGTGTGTACATGCTTATAGTCACTGTAACAGTATTGTTTGTGTACAAAGTGACTGTTCTTGTATTGTGTGTGTACATGCTTATAGTCACTGTAACAGTATTGTTTGTGTACATGCTTATAGTCACTGTAACAGTATTGTGTACGTACATGCTTATAGTCACTGTAACAGTATTGTTTGTGTACATGCTTATAGTCACTGTAACAGTATTGTTTGTGTACATGCTTATAGTCACTGTAACAGTATTGTTTGTGTACAAGGTGACTGTTCTTGTATTGTGTGTGTACATGCTTATAGTCACTGTAACAGTATTGTTTATGTACAAGGTGACTGTTCTTGTATTGTGTGTGTACATGCTTATAGTCACTGTAACAGTATTGTTTGTGTACAAGGTGACTGTTCTTGTATTGTGTGTGTACATGCTTATAATCACTGTAACAGTATTATGTGTGTGTACATGCTTATAGTCACTGTAACAGTATTGTGTGTGTACATGCTTATAGTCACTGTAACAGTATTGTGTGTACATGCTTATAGTCACTGTAACAGTATTGTTTGTGTACAAGGTGACTGTTCTTGTATTGTGTGTGTACATGCTTTTAGTCAGTGTAACAGTATTGTGTGTGTACATGCTTATAGTCACTGTAACAGTATTGTGTGTACATGCTTATAGTCACTGTAACAGTATTGTGTGTACATGCTTATAGTCACTGTAACAGTATTGTGTGTGTACATACTTATAGTCACTGTAACAGTATTGTTTGTGTACAAGGTGACTGTTCTTGTATTGTGTGTGTACATGCTTATAGTCACTGTAACAGTATTGTGTGTACATGCTTATAGTCACTGTAACAGTATTGTGTGTGTACATGCTTATAGTCAGTGTAACAGTATTGTGTGTGTACATGCTTATAGTCACTGTAACAGTATTGTGTGTGTACATGCTTATAGTCACTGTAACAGTATTGTGTGTGTACATGCTTATAGTCACTGTAACAGTATTGTGTGTACATGCTTATAGTCACTGTAACAGTATTGTGTGTGTACATGCTTATAGTCACTGTAACAGTATTGTGTGTACATGCTTATAGTCACTGTAACAGTATTGTGTGTGTACATACTTATAGTCACTGTAACAGTATTGTTTGTGTACAAGGTGACTGTTCTTGTATTGTGTGTGCACATGCTTATAGTCACTGTAACAGTATTGTGTGTACATGCTTATAGTCACTGTAACAGTATTGTGTGTGTACATACTTATAGTCACTGTAACAGTATTGTGTGTACATGCTTATAGTCAGTGTAACAGTAGTGTGTGTGTACATGCTTATAGTCACTGTAACAGTATTGTGTATGTACATGCTTATAGTCACTGTAACAGTATTGTGTGTACATGCTTATAATCACTGTAACAGTATTGTGTGTACATGCTTATAGTCACTGTAACAGTATTGTGTATGTACATGCTTATAATCACTGTAACAGTATTGTGTATGTACATGCTTATAGTCACTGTAACAGTATTGTGTGTACATGCTTATAGTCACTGTAAAAGTATTGTTTGTGTACATGCTTATAGTCACTGTAACAGTATTGTTTGTGTGCATGCTTATAGTCACTGTAACAGTATTGTTTGTGTACATGCTTATAGTCACTGTAACAGTATTGTTTGTGTACATGCTTATAGTCACTGTAACAGTATTGTTTGTGTGCATGCTTATAGTCACTGTAACAGTATTGTTTGTGTGCATGCTTATAGTCACTGTAACAGTATTGTTTGTGTACATGCTTATAGTCACTGTAACAGTATTGTTTGTGTACATGCTTATAGTCACTGTAACAGTATTGTTTGTGTACAAGGTGACTGTTCTTGTATTGTGTGCGTACATACTTATAGTCACTGTAACAGTATTGTGTGTGTACATGCTTATAGTCACTGTAACAGTATTGTTTGTGTACAGAGTGATTGTTACTGATTTGTTTGTGAACGGGGTGGTTGTTGTTGTCATTGTATTGTTTGCGTACATGCTTAAAGTTGCTGTAACTCTATTATTTATGTTCAGGGTGACTGTTACTGTACTGTTTGTGTACACGGTGAATGTTACTGTACTGTTTGTGTACAGGTTGATTGTTACTGTACTGTTTGTGTACAGGGTGATTGTTACTGTACTGTTTGTGTACATTGTGACTGTTACTGTACTGTTTGTGTACAGGATGATTGTTACTGTACTGTTTGTGTACAAGGTGAATGTTACTGTACTGTTTGTCTACAGGGTGATTGTTACTGTACTGTTTGTCTACTGGGTGATTGTTACTGTACTGTTTGTGTGCAGGTTGATTGTTACTGTACTGTTTGTCTACAGGGTGATTGTTACTGTACTGTTTGTCTACTGGGTGATTGTTACTGTACTGTTTGTGTACAGGGTGAATGTTACTGTACTGTTTGTGTACAGGCTGATTGTTACTGTACTGTTTGTGTACAGGGCGAATGTTACTGTACTGTCTGTGTACAGGGTGATTGTTACTGTACTGATTGTGTACAGGTTGATTGTTACGGTAACTGTATTGTTTGTGTACTGGGCGATTGTTACTGTACTGTTTGTGTACATGGTGAGTGTCACTGTATTATTTGTGTACAAGTTGAATGTTATTGTACTATTTGCGTACATGGTGAATGTTACTGTATTGTTTGTGTACAGTGTGACTATTAACGTTATTGTATTGTACGTTAATAAACGTTGATTGTTACTGTTATTGTATTGTGTCTGTACTTGTCAATTGTTACTAGCAGCGTATTGTCTGTGTATACAGCGATGCCTACTGTAATAAAAAGCTGCGTCTTTCTTTATGTTGAAAACTCGTGACCCTAGTTATTCTCGCATCTTTCTAATCCTTCTTAATTTCGTATTATTTTTTATCTGTCCAAGAATTGATTCTCAATTTCTCTTCTGCGATATTAGCAAGTAAGGCTTGTTGATTTATCCCGTGTCTTACTTGTCTTGTGTGGCACACCTAGAACTAGGCTAGTACATTACCGTATATGAAAAGATGTTATGTAAATAGGCCTAATGACATAAATAAGAAATGTAAGGCCTACAGGCTGAATGGGAGCCGCGGTGGCCTGGTTAGATCCTCACCTGTTGACCTGGTGGCCATGGGTTCAATCCGTAGCTGGGTAGATCCGGAGTTGTAAAACATTTACTCGGGCTCCCAGGTCGACCTAGATTCAAATGGGTACTCATGAAGTAAAGGCGACAGACATGTTCCTGACCATATCACCCACCGAGAGCCTAGTGATCTAGACAAAGAGGGGTCTAGCACCGAGTGCCTAGTGATCTAGACAAACAGGGGTCTAGCACCGAGTGTCTAGTGATCTAGACAAAGGGAGAGGGGGGGGGGGTGTCTAGCACCGAGTGCCTAGTGATCTAGACAAAGGGGGGGGGGTGTCTAGCACCGAGTGCCTAGTGATCCAGACAAAGAGGGGTCTAGCACCGAGTGCCTAGTGGTCTAGACAAAGAGGGGTCTAGCACCGAGTGCCTAGTGCTCTAGACAAAGCGGGGTCTAGCACCG
>JACEFZ010001427.1:377500-482500 GCA_014155875.1 Cepaea nemoralis
CCTATGGGCCTACCAAACTTCAGTGTTCCACTATAACAATAACACAGGCCTATGGGCCTACAAACTTCAGTGTTCCACTATAACAATAACATAGACCTATGGGCCTACCAAACTTCAGTGTTCCACTATAACAATAACACAGGCCTATGGGCCTACAAACTTCAATGTTCCACTATAACAATAACACAGGTTTATGGGCCTACCAAACTTCAGTGTTCCACTATAACAATAACACAGGCATATGGGCCTACCAAACTTCAGTGTTCCACTATAACAATAACACAGGCCTATGGGCCTACCAAACTTCAATGTTCCACTATAACAATAACACAGGCCTACGGGCCTACCAAACGTTATAAAAACTGTAATCGCAAGTATACCACACGTACATACAAAGCCTATGTGTTTATGAATAAAGAGGTACAGGTTAAGGTAGAACCATGGCAGATGCTGTCGACGATATGTGAATTATTAGGCCTTCACATATGCTAGGCCGTGGTATAATGAGGGTAATCGCTGGGGTGACCACTTCCCTCCTTCGCCGACGTCATTACCATACAATTTACATGTTGCCTGTCCTTCGCAGGATGTTGCGATTAGCGCCAGATTGATTTCATGGCAAGTGTACATTTAGTAGTTTGCCACTGCTGTCTGAACGCTTAAGTCAAACTTAAAATGTAAGTCGTTGAAGCCCCTACCTCGTCAGCAGCGCACCTGAAGTTTAAGAGCGATCGCACGTAGCCTTTCGACTGCAACGTCTTCTTAGACCAGTGGTTCCCAGCTGCCGTGTCTTCCTTTAAAGTGTCGTCCCTGGAGTGAGGAGAGTCAACACCCACATTATAATATTTTTTCCCTTATCAATATCCTGGAGAATCCACCAGCTTCCGTCCAACACACTCCATCAGCCCGTGGACACCTTTTCCTATCACTCTCTCACTGTCGTACTATGCCCCTCTCATACTTCCCCAACGCAACATATTCAACAACTCTTGCTTCTAAAAATTAATAAAGATTAATTTATTAAAAGAAAAATGTGTAATGTACGTAAGGCGTGTATGCAAAGAAAATGTGTGATGTGTTCTATAATGTGTGTATGATCGGACTTCCAGATAATAGCATAGTCAGTTCTTCATTGCATGGGCACACCACAGCACATTAAATCATAACCAGTGCACCTCACCCAGTGTCGAAACCCTCTTGCCGGATAATGACTGTCATCTGTAGCCACCTGGTAATCCATCCTCATGATCATCCGAAATAGATACTGTTTGTAATTACAGATTGATCACGGACTGGTTGCAAACTAACTTTGTAAGTTCCTATCGGTCCTAAAGAATACACAAATCCTTTGTAGTGTATTTAGGTTTTACTGTTAATGTTTCTACACTTGAACCTAACTAGTGTTCATATAGGTTCAAGTATATGTCATATGTAATATTACCCTGGAATCTAGCACACGATGTGACTTATCCGTTAATGTTCTCGTTTCTTAAACCATGTTTATCTGATGTGTGATATATCAACAATCATCACCCATCCTATGTGAACCATACCACGCAGGAGTCGTTATATTGGCTGGCTCTTCTGGACCATACCATGGTGAACCCTTCTGAGTATGAGTCCAGCGTAAACATATACCATCTTTCTTCTCGGACGTTATTCCTTTTCCGTAAGAATCATTTTTAGAATCCACTGGTGTTCGTCCAATTGGAGTGCACTTCTTCAAAACCAGTGTTGAATTTCCTAGTAACTGGTGGGAAAACCAACACATCATGTGAGAGCACTAGTCACTGATCCTACCGGCTGGGTGTAAGCTTATTACCCTGCTCTGTTATTTTACAGCTAACTACTCTGTCAGAGAGCCTTATAGCTTCTCACCTACGTCCGAATCAGGCTATGACAAGGAAAGACCAATAAACAGAGTGCAACCTCAGTATTCTATTCACCCTAGCAGAGCCAATATCACTTCACTACTCTAACTAGTTTTCACCATGCTACCGCCTAAATTAATTAGGACTAATTACATAGTATACTACCTTAGGCAACACTGCAGTCTGACAAATCACATCTACAACTTGCCATGACAGGCACGTGAACAATTAAATCCACTAATAAGCACACGGTAGACATTATTCCAGTCAGAACTGCAGTGCCGAAGCACGTCCGCTAAAATCCAAGGTTTGGGTTCAACTGTCCTCTCCAATCATGGTGTTCTGGCAAACCCCTAAAACTGGTCACGTGACATGGTTGATGTCCTGCAGGTGTTATTTGGGCATATCATCCATTGTCAAGAATCTATCTTCCCTGGGTCCATCAATGTCAGAGTTGTCATCAGTTGTTTAGATTCCCAAAACAAGCTAGCGAGTTCCTGGATACTCCTAACAACAGTTGCCAATAACAAGCCGTCAATCTTCTGTCGACTAGTGACAATCACCGCTGCCATTTCTGTTTGTTGTCGGGAAACTCTAATTGACAGACGGACTGTTTCCTGTCCCTAACTGGCAATTCCGGTTGTCTCTGACTGTTGATAAACTGTCAAAGCGATGTATGCATTCATCTCACTTCCGAATGTTCCTATTGTTGCTGATCAGATGTACACGTGCAGCTGTTATTTATGCCCGACCTGTTTGTGAACACGTGCAGCCACACCTATGAATGTTTTCTCTGTATTAGTTGAAACAATTGTCGCTTAGCAGACAGTCCGTTTAATCAGAAAGCCGTTTATAGTAATCATCTGGTCAAACAAGGGGTTTTATTTTGTGACATAGGCCCCCTCTTAAGAGAGTAGTCCATCTCACTCTTCTACACCATGATTAATCCAGATGATTCATTCCTTTTCCTCAGGAGCTGGGTGTCTTGACAAGAAGTCCGCTCCAACATTTTCCTTCCCAGGAATGTACTCCACTGTGAAATTGTAAGGTTGAAGTAGCAACGACCACCGCATCAAACTCGCGTTGAGCGTCTGAGAAGTAGCCAGGAACATCAGTGGCTGATGATCCGACTGGACTCGAAACTTAACTCCATACAAATATGGCTGGAATTTTTGCACTGCCCATACGAGGGACAAGCACTCTCTATCGACGGTTGAATAATTCCTCTCAGCCTGTAGAAGTTTCTTGCTTGCGTATGCTACAGGTTTCAAAACCGAAGCATCGTCTTTTCCTTCCTGTAACAGAGCTGCCCCAATTCCAATCCCACTCGCATCCGTTCTCAACACAAATGGTTTGGAAAGGTCAGGGAGCTGCAATACAGACCTGCTGACCAAGGCCTCCTTTAATTGACTATAGGCATTCTCACATTCTGGTGTCCAAATGATTTGGTCCGGGAATCCCTTTTTCAAGGTTTCCGTCAATGGAGCTCCCAGTTCAGTGACATGTGGGATAAATTTGTGGTAGAACCCACACAACGAGAGAAAAGATCGCACATCCTTCTTCGTTTTTGGCCTTGGTGCATTTCTGATTTTCTCCAGGTTCTTTTCTTCCTGGACTATGTGTCCTGGAGTGATGGTGTGGCCTAGAAATTCCAGAGTCTGGTAACCAATCATGCACTTTGTTGGACGAGCGGTAAGCCCTGCTTCCTTGAGTCTATTAAACACTCTTTCCAAGGATTGTAAGTGGTCATCCAAGCTGTCACTGGAGATCAGAATATCCTCCATGAATGAGATGATGGACGGATCCTGTAAAGGATCAAGTAAAGTCCTCATCATGCGAGTAAATACACTGGGTGCATTGCTGAGTCCAAAGGGCATGACCTTGAATTCGTAGTGTCCACTGGGTGTACTGAAAGCTAACAGTGGTCGAATCTCCGGTTTGACTGGTATCTGATAGTACCCCCTACTCAGATCCACCTTTGAAAAGTACCGAGCCTTATGGAGCCTAGCGAATAACTGGGTTGGATTCGGCAATGGTTCCACCTGAAACTGTGTATGACTGTTCAGAAGTCGGTAATCTATACACAACCGGTGTTCTCCACTTGGTTTCCGTAACAAAACTACCCCTGCATTGTATGGGGATGTGGATGGTGCAATCACGTCATCCTCCAGCAGTTTTTGTATTTCCTCCTCCAGGGCCTTTTCCTTAGAGAATAGCGCTGTGGTGAGCTGCCTTGTCTCCCGGTCTCTCTTCGTATTTCCGCAAGAGATTGATATGGAAAATCTTCGACTTTCCCCGGATTCGAATCTGATAGTTGGTTCTGGATATCATCCTTTCTACGGGAAATGGTCCTTGCCAACCTATCTCCAGTTTGTTGTTTCCCGTAGGGAGTAGCAACAATACTTTGTCTCCCACCTCTAGAGATCTGTCTTTCGACCTACGGTTGTAGTAAGCCGCATGTCTTTTCCTGGCCTTTTTCAAGTTTTGATTTGCCAGAGTCCATCCCTTGTGGAGTTTTTCTTTCAGTTCCTCCACGTATTTATAGGATGAGATCACTTCTTCTGACGTCCCCTCTTCAGTCCAACTCCTCAACATGGCTTCCAACGGTCCTTTGATTGGACGACCAAACAGCAACGTGGCGGGTGGTAGTCCTGTTGAGCCATGAGGAACTTCCCGATAGGCAAAGAGTGCTGCTGGGATATATTCACCCCACCTATCAGGTTTTTCCTGTGCCAGTTTCCTGAGCATTGTCATCAACGTGCCGTTGAAACGCTCTACTTGTCCATTGGCTTGAGGATGGTAAGGGCTGGTATGTATGTGGTTAGAGTGAAACACTCTAAATACCTCCTCCATAAGTTTACCACAAAACTGAGACCCATTGTCCGTCAGAATTTGATCCGGAAAGCCTAATCTGGTAAAGGCCTCCATCAGTGCGTCCGCCACTCTTTTCGAGTCAATCGTGGTCAACGGTATGACTTCACCCCACATTGTACAGCAATCCACCATTGTGAGTATATACATGTTCCTCTTCCTAGTCCTGGGAAGTGAACCCACGATATCGATGGCTACCCTCTCGAAAGGAGAGTTCATGATGGGAATCTCACCCAACACCACCGGTGCTGTCCAGTGTTTCGGTGCCACCCTCTGGCACTCAGGGCATGACTTCACATACCGACGCACATCATCTGTCATTCCCGGCCAATAGTAATGGCAGGAAATCCGCTGCATGGTGGCGGCAATACCCATGTGTACACTAAAGGAGATGGTATGCCCCATATGAAGAATCTGGGACCGGTGAGCTTTCGGGACGACCAACTGACCGTATAGGTTGTCTCCCCTTCCTGCTCTCCTGTAGAGTATCCTGTTCTTCATGTAGTACTGCCCCCGTCCTGGTGGATCAGCACTTTTCTGCAGCTTTCTGTAACAAGGACGTAAAGTAGCATCCTCACTCTGGGCAGTTCGTAGCTCCCCCGGCATTGGGTTAGTCACAATTGCTTCTGCCTCTTCCGTTCTCGCCTGAGAGCGAGTCTGCATTGCTCCCATATGGATTGGCTCCCTGGGCATTCCCAGAAAGACATACCGGCAACCTAGGAGTACTGGAAAAATGGGATCGTTCAATACAGCGGCCCTGATAGTGCCGGTGACGTACCTTGACCGAATCTCCACATTAGCAATGGGCAACTTAATGGCTACAGCCTCTTCTGTGCAGGCTGTATCTCCCATGTCTCACCTGTGAATTGTTCTGGATGTACCAGATCCGCAGAAATCACGGCCTCCCCGTCCAGTCCTGTGTCGTACATACACTCCACTTGACGACCGTTAACCTCTACCAATTCCACTACAGGTGGTTTTTCCTGGTCTGGAGTCTCTTCCTCGGCCTCGACCTGTTCGGTGGGCTCCACCTTAGGTTTCCCGGGGCACACGACGAATTTAGAGTCTCCTGACTTTCCCCTGCAGTCAATAGCATTGTGCGTGTTTGACTGGCATTGGTTGCACCATTTCCCTGTCCTAGATTTTCTAGTACCGGATTTGAGTGAGCTCTCCTGGTGGCGAGCTTCCTTGTTGAACTTGGCATTTTCCGTTAAAACCTCCTTGGAAGTCACTTGTCATGCTGCGAAGTGAGGGCTCTTAGCCTTCGATTTGCAGTCCCTCGTATTGTGAGAGGGTGACTTACAAATTGAACACCACTTCTCCGACCACGGTCGTTTTGGTGTAAAGCTTGAAGTGCTCTTGCTTCCCTCCTTCTTCTTCTCTGAACTATCCTCTGATTTTTGCACATAAGGTTCCCACATTTTTGTTCCTGAGTTTTTGGCTTTCTTCTTGTCATGTTTCTCCTGACTTTTGGTGTTGGTTGAAAGGTTGTCCGCTGCCTCCCCATGTACTTCGACGAACCGTTCTGCTAATTTAGTCACGAGGTCAATACGTTCCGCTCCTTGCTCTCCCAGGAATGTCCTGAGCGGTTTCGACATATGCTTCTTCAGCTGATCGACCACCATGAGTTCTTCCAGACTCTCATAGTCATGTGCGAACCCAGCCAAATCCATCCACTTGTGGAGATAGGATTTTAGACGCAAACTGTAAGCGGCAAACAACTCCCCCGGTTCTCGTTTCGCTGCTCGAAATTTTTTTCGGTAGGTATGTGATGTTACCTCGAACTTTTCAGCAGAGCCGTCTTCAACTCTTCATAATTGTTCTCATGTCCTGGTGGCAGGCGAGAATAAACCTCGTAACCGGTCCCGCGTAATCCCTGAGATAACTTGAGATTCCATTTGTTACGCTCCAGACCCATAGCCACGGACATGGCCTCGAAGCGTTGAAGGTACTGGTCAATCTTCTCTTTGTCCTCCTCGTAGATCGCTAGAGGAAACTTCATAGCATGGTAACTATGTCCACCTGCTGGGGTTGAGCCTGGGACGGAGGAACCTCCAACTGCCCCCTCAGTTTCCCCATTAGATTGCCTCTTGAGCTCGAGTTCCCGCATCCGGTACTCGTGCTCCCTTTTCTGTGCTTCCTGTTCAGCCTCTAATTTCTTAGCAGCCTGTTCAGCTTCAAGTTTCTTAGCAGCCTGTTCCAACTCCATCCTTCTCAATTCCAACTCAGCCTTTCGATCATCCCTTTCTGCTTGACGATACTCTCTCTCCACTTCCTGTATGTAATCCGTTAGAGCAGAACTCGACAGTCCCATTTCTTCCCCCTTTGCCTTTAATTCTGCAGTGGTTAGTTTAGGGGTGGCCATTTTACAGAGAGGTAACTCAGCAGATAGAGTATAGATTATCTCTAAACAACTATATAGATAATGACCAAATTCAATGTATCTATATATATTATAACACACCACACAACCCAACACAATCACTCAGTGACAAGAGTAGAATTAGGACCACAGACCTATGCAGACGTGTGAAGTGTGAACAGGTGAGATATTTGTCCTAACCCCTATCCACATTCACTCTAGCTGGATTCTCCAATATAATATCTCCGTTTATAACCAAGGATCCCGTGTCAAAAGACCCCGTTGTCAGAAGATCCCACTGTCCAAGGATCACGTTTCCGAGAGATCCCGCTGTCCAGAGATCACTTTTACGAGAGATCCCGCTGTCCAAAGATCACGTTTACGAGAGATCCCGCGGTCCAAAGATCCCGTTATCGAGCCTCCAATAATGTCGTGTCTTCCTTTAAATTCCTTTAAATATTATAATGTGGGTGTTGACTCTCCTCACTCCAGGGACGTGTCGTCCCTGGAGTGAGGAGAGTCAACACCCACATTATAATATTTTTTTCCCTTATCAATATCCTGGAGAATCCACCAGCTTCCGTCCAACACACTCCATCAGCCCGTGGACACCTTTTCCTATCACTCTCTCACTGTCGTACTATGCCCCTCTCATACTTCCCCAACGCAACATATTCAACAACTCTTGCTTCTAAAAATTAATAAAGATTAATTTATTAAAAGAAAAATGTGTAATGTACGTAAGGCGTGTATGCAAAGAAAATGTGTGATGTGTTCTATAATGTGTGTATGATCGGACTTCCAGATAATAGCATAGTCAGTTCTTCATTGCATGGGCACACCACAGCTCATTAAGTCATACCAGTGCACCTCACCCAGTGTCGAAACCCTCTTGCCGTATACTGACTGTCATCTGTAGCCACCTGGTAATCCATCCTCATGATCATCCGAAATAGATACTGTTTGTAATTACAGATTGATCACGGACTGGTTGCAAACTAACTTTGTAAGTTCCTATCGGTCCTAAAGAATACACAAATCCTTTGTAGTGTATGCCACATAGTGGTCACGCTCACACGCACCACATAGTGGGAATTGGGAGATTCCCAGTCTAACAATAGAATGACCACTAGGGAAAACTAAGGACGACGTAAGCATCGTCAAGACAGCAACGGAGGTGACTTCGAGAAAGCAGATGCAGACGGCTGTGTGTATTTTTCCCTGAAAGCTCCGTGAGAAAAAGGTTTGATCATTTAGGGCAAGGCATTGTTACTGAGGGATATCGCCTGTTTACATAGCATTCTTGTCATACTCAGGACCGGAACATATAGCAAGTATAGACAACGAGTTAACGAGTTATGTTGGACATTAGCTGCAATATGCTTTAGGAGATTGTGTAATAATAGAATTGGATGAACGGCCAGGTTGTATTAACATATATAACGTCCCGTGCCCGTGTTAGGGCCCCGTTATATGATACCGCAGTGTTGTGTTCATTTTGTCTAAAAGAGAGCCGATCCGAAATAAAAGGATTTATCTCAAAATTATAACAGTCTTCAAGGTGAGCGACTTTTGTTACACACATTCATTCAAGTTTGAGTTTTAATGCTTCAGTGGTTGAATGCATGTCAAGACAGTGTATTTAGGTTTTACTGTTAATGTTTCTACACTTGATCCTAACTAGTGTTCATATAGGTTCAAGTATATGTCATATGTAATATTACCCTGGAATCTAGCACACGATGTGACTTATCCGTTAATGTTCTCGTTCCTTAAACCATGTTTGTCTGATGTGTGATATATCAACAATCATCACCCATCCTATGTGAACCATACCACGCAGGAGTCGTTATATTGGCTGGCTCTTCTGGACCATACCATGGTGAACCCTTCTGAGTATGAGTCCAGCGTAAACATATACCATCTTTCTTCTCGGACGTTATTCCTTTTCCGTAAGATATCATTTTTAGAATCCACTGGTGTTCGTCCAATTGGAGTGCACTTCTTCAAAACCAGTGTTGAATTTCCTAGTAACTGGTGGGAAAACCAACACATCATGTGAGAGCACTAGTCACTGATCCTACCGGCTGGGTGTAAGCTTATTACCCTGCTCTGTTATTTTACAGCTAACTACTCTGTCAGAGAGCCTTATAGCTTCTCACCTACGTCCGAATCAGGCTATGACAAGGAAAGACCAATAAACAGAGTGCAACCTCAGTATTCTATTCACCCTAGCAGAGCCAATATCACTTCACTACTCTAACTAGTTTTCACCAAACTACCGCCTAAATTAATTAGGACTAATTACATAGTCAACACTGCAGTCTGACAAATCACATCTACAACTTGCCATGACAGGCACGTGAACCGTTAAATCCACTAATAAGCACACGGTAGACATTATTCCAGTCAGAACTGCAGTGCCGAAGCACGTCCGCTAAAATCCAAGGTTTGAGTTCAACTGTCTTCTCCAATCATGGTTTTCTGGCAAACCCCTAAAACTGGTCACGTGACATGGTTGATGTCCTGCAGGTGTTATTTGGGCATATCATCCATTGTCAAGAATCTATCTTCCCTGGGTCCATCAATGTCAGAGTTGTCATCAGTTGTTTAGATTCCCAAAACAAGCTAGCGAGTTCCTGGATACTCCCAACAACAGTTGCCAATAACAAGCCGTCAATCTTCTGTCGACTAGTGACAATCACCGCGGCCATTTCTGTTTGTTGCCGGGAAACTCTAATTGACAGACGGACTGTTTCCTGTCCCTAGCTGGCAATTCCGGTTGTCTCTGACTGTTGATAAACTGTCAAAGCGATGTATGCATTCATCTCACTTCCGAATGTTCCTATTGTTGCTGACCAGATGTACACGTGCAGCTGTTATTTATGCCCGACCTGTTTGTGAACACGTGCAGCCACAACTATGAATGTTTTCTCTGTATTAGTTGAAACAATTGTCGCTTAGCAGACAGTCCGTTTAATCAGAAAGCCGTTTATAGTAATCAGCTGGTCAAACGCGGGGTTTTATTTTGTGACACCAGCCTAGGGGTAATTTTAGGGTTTCCCGGGGGGGGGGGGGGGGGGGGTGCGATTAAGATTATTTCAAGATCGCGTTAATACAAGAACAGATTACTTGATATTGTTTTTCCTTCCATTATTCACGGTTCTGTACTTCACATCCTTCTGAAATTCGTTTTATAACGTACGTAGACCCGCAAATCACGTTTTATGTAGACGTCTAAATTTGTTCTAGTGTGTTTTGTTAAATTTAGCTTCCATTTTTACGTATACTGTGTAAAAAAAGGGGGAGGGGGTGGAGGTTTATACGGAGGAAATACGAAAGGGGGGGGGGGGGGGAGAGAAAATGACGTTCTGAACATATGCTGAAGTGGTGCATGGGCCAAAAATGGTTAAGAACCACTGTCCTAGACAGTTTCGAAAACAATATTGTGGCAGGTTTATATGGCTGAGTCGACACCACAACTGCCCGGGGCGAAAAAAACGTAATACCTACTGATGGGGACTGAACTCAATGCACTGTCTTGGCAACCACGTGTACTAACTACCGTGCCATTTCTGCTTTATGGTAACAGAGTGTCTTTGCTTTTCCATCATTGTGTGCTTGCAAGTGGTATCTTCTGGGAATTGATAACATCACAAGTATACTTAATGGGTGGTTGGTTCTTTAATCTTCTGAGAGGTGTTTATGTGGGTTGGTTGGTTAGTGGATTTGTTAGTTGGTTAGCTTGTGGGTTGATTTGTGGGTTGGTTGGTTGGTTTGTAGATTGGTTGGTTGGTTTGTGAACTGGTTGGTTGGTTGGTGGTTGGTTTGTGGACTGGTTGGTTGGTTGATTGGTTGTTTGGTTGGTGGATTGTCATTTTTCTGGGAGACTGAGTATTAACTGTAAAGTCTGCTGCACTGACCTTCAGTGAACTTGTCTCGTGAACCGGTACCTAATCTTAACGGTGACTGTGTTGTGCAGCTCTCCTTCAGCTCTCCAAGGTCAGGAATCAGCGGGATGTGCGATACCAGTACTGAAACTTCACATCATCGGAGAAGCATATTAGTATGTAAACAGGTCGTGATCGGGAACATCACTTACTAACTAGATTAGATTAGCTTTAACAAGCCACGTGTCCTACTCAGGTTTTAGGCACGGTTATGTGGGATCCCACCTAGTGCCACATTTATTGACAGACAGAAGATCAAATGGTTTGGCCATCTCCCTAGAAAGCAACACCATCAACTACCAGCACTGGCCCTACATCAAATGAGATCTGCTACGAGAGGAGGAAGACGCCCGAAAGAAAATGGATTGGTTAGATCAAAGACATTGTACAATCACATGGAATGACATTATCCAGTGCTACTCATCGAGCGCTAGACCGCTAGTAATCCCTCCCCACGACGTTTGATGACAAAAAAGGAAGATGGTGATGATAAATGTCAACGAAACAAATTAGGAAGAACTTGGAAAAGCAACAGAGATGTGATTCCTGAGGCGAATGTTGCGAATTCATTGGACTGCCTAAGTAACTAACAATGACTGCCTGAAATATGCTAGTGAAACTAGAACATTATATAGTACAATAAGAAAGAGACAAAAGCATTTTTGGGGTCACGTGATGAGAAGAGAGGCATTGGAGAACATCATGACAACTGGAAAGATCGAGGGGAAGAGACGCAGAGGCAGATAGAAAGAAATGATGCTGGATGGATTTAGACTATAATCGTGGAGAGACATGAACGCCAAAGCCAGCTGGCAAGGCACTTGTTTATGATGATGAATGTCAACGCAATCTAAAGCTTAGAGAGGTAATCGCAGTGGTGTTAACTGAGTTGACAAATGAGCGTCATTTATATTCCGATTGAGTTTAGGGAGAACTTGCTGTTTGGTCCGTTTAATTACTTGTATTTATCTTGGTCCATACATTCCTTTTCCTTGGTCCATATATTCTTTTACCTTGATCCGTATATTCCTTAAGCTTGGTCCTAAATTCCTTTAACTTCGTCGATATACTTCTTTACCTTGGTTCATATATTCCTTTACCTTGGCCCATATATTCCTTTACCTTGGTCCATATATTCCTTTACCTTGGCCCATATATTCCTTTACCTTGGCCCATATATTCTTTTACCTTGGTCCATATATTCCTTTACCTTGGTCCATATATTCTTTTACCTTGATCCGTATATTCCTTTAACTTGGTTCTAAATTCCGTTAACTTCATCCATATACTCCTTTACCTTGGTTCACATATTTCTTTACATTGGTTCTCATATTCCTTTACCTTGGTCCATATATTCCTTTACCTTGGTCCATATATTCTTTTACCTTGGGCCATATATTCCTTTACCTAAGTCCAAATACTCCTTTGCCCTGGTCCTTTTATTTCTTTTCCTTGGTCCACATATTCCTTAACCTAACTTAGCAAGAGAGGTGAAAGGATGAGCCTTGCTTATACTGAGCTCACAGACCAGATGATAACAAAGGCCAAGCGGGGTTAGGCTGCGATGCGGGTGATGGCGGCGGCAAACTGTGAGCAGCGTCATCTGCCTCTTCTATACGAGGGTGTAGTCCTTTCTGTTTTTGAGTAGGCAATGGCGATCCTGACTCTCAGCCATAAGCAAATGGAAAGGATGGAAAGCATACAGTTCGAAACTCTGCGTATTATTCTTGGATATACAAGAGATACAACATGCAGGGCGATGCGCTACCTACTTGATTTTCCGACAATAGGGGACAGAATACACATTTTCCGAGCACGTGCCTACCTCGGAGTCAGCGCAAACACACAACATCCTTTGCATAGTGAAATTAAGAAGGTAAAGGGCAGCAGGTTAAAAAGAGGAAAGTCGTGGATGGGTCAAGCCGAAGACATTCTTCAGCAGGTGTTTCAGTTGATGACTTAGAACTTGGTGATGAGTGCGTACAAGTGCCAACAGAGTTATGTAAGTCCTTTTCAGTTTGCATCCAACTAGACAGAAAATGCAGACAAGAAAATCCGGCTGCTGTGGAGGCGGAAGTACAAGCTTTGATCTTTGACAATTCTTTAGAGGGTGATGCTGTCATTTACACAGATGGATCGGTCGTTCGACGAGTGAGAAGTTCATGGGCCTTTACAGCTCAGGCTGGAGGGAGAATTGTGAAGAAAGACTCTGACGCTTTTGCTGTGACCACAAGTAGCCTGATTATGGAAGACATGGCAGTAAGTAAAGCAATGAAATGGCTCGAGACACAGGCATTCACTCGGGCATGTTTCCTTAGTGACTCAATGAGTATGCTCAGGAAAATCGAGATGGGGTGGGTCCGAAGAGAGTGGTTGCTGTCTCTGAAGCGGTCTAGGCTGACACAGATTAGTTTCATTTTCGTGCAAAGGATTGCAGGCGTACAAGGAAATGAGCAGGCTGACAGGATTACAGGTAAGGCTACTGTGGAAGACGGACCAGCCAAGGACCAGGCTGATATTCTGAATGTTCTATGAGACGTAAGTCGTTTGCGAGAACCAAGTGATGACTGTGAATCTACATCCATGGTCAGGCTGCTAGAACAGCAAGTTAAAAGAGGTGTAGCCAAACAAGAACACTACGCAGGAAGCCAAAGAAGATTGATAAACCAACACAGAACTGGTGTCGTTAGCCGCTACACGCTGCGTGATTTACTGAGAAGGGGATCCGAGCACTTATAGACTGAATGGTTCAATGTGCAATGAGGATGATCTGTCAACTAACATAACTTATGGTGAAAGGATGAGTATTATGCCGTGGATTTCACTTTTGTAATTTCATCCCCAAGTCAAATACGAGAAGTCAAGATTTTAGTCCAATCGACAGGTGTAGGGATTGAACCCGCTACCTCTCTATCAGCACTCTGGAAGTTCAAGAGCTAGCGCTCTCATCCATTCGGTCATGCTGACCACCGACTGTTATATTATTTACTTCCTACATCACAATTAGCGGGCGAGTTGGTATAATGGTTAAGACGTTTCTCTGACGGTGGCATAAACTCGATAGGAAGAGGGTTCGATGTCTGGGTTCGCCGTTCTCTACGGGAGAAAATGACTAGCCAACCATTCCTCTGTGCACTCAGGCCTGAACAGTGTGAAGATCCGAACACCTCACATACCCACGGCATCCCCCGACTACAGGATTTGTACATTACCCTAGAACCTCTCTTTTAGAGACAAAACAACAGAAATTAACACCTGACAATTTAGAAATTACCTAATAACAGCAACAGAGGAACATACCATTTAACCAGTCGAATTACACCTGTGTCATCACCCCGCCACTATTTAACCAGACGGCGTCGATTGGTGTGTTTGTTTCAGTGAGACCTTTGCTACTAATTCCCCATAACGACTGTTTCTCTTGCCACAGCTCTTGCTGTAACTTCCCCGTGTCTGGCTTTCCCATTTGCACGGAAATAAACGTGAGACAAAAACATTCGCGTTTACTCACATACCGAACTTTTCAATGAGGAATACGGCGCCAGCCATGCCTGCTTTGTAGTGCTTTTTTTTGTGTGTGAAGGAAATGAAGACTGGTGATTTGTAACACAGATCGCAACCGTAACGACACTGTGGCTGAGGAAGTCGGCGGGTTTGTTCTGGAAGGGGTACACATGTGTGCCTGTGTTGCAATATCTTCAATCAATCAATCATGTGCCATGCCGGAAAGCGTGGGCGGTCATGACTCGCCATTTCATTCGATCACCAGCGTCGTGGATCAGCTCAGTGTTCCTGTCTCGTCCATGCCATGTGGCCAAGCCATCCAGGTATTTTCCTCTCGGTCTTCCTCTTGGTCTGTTCCCTTCGATCTTGCCAGTTGTCACTAAGTTCTCCAATCCATTTATTCTCATAACATGTCCAAAAAATTTTGACTGTCTACGTCTAATTTCTCTAATCAATTTACGATTTTCATTTGTCTCCTGTAGTACTTGGTCATTGGTTTTTCTGTCTGTCCATGGTATTCTTTGCATTTTCCTCAGAAACCACATTTCTGCAGCCATCAGATGTTTTTCAGCTTGACTGCACATTGTCCAAGTTTCACATCCATACAAAAGAACAGGCTCTATGTATCCCCTCAACACTCTTTTTCTCGTTTCAATTGACATCTTTTTATTGGTCAGAATGTTTTTCATCTTGCTAAAGGCTACTTTCGCCATGACGATTCTTGTTCTAATCTCTTCAAGGCATCTCCCATCAGATGTTATTACTGTTCCGAGATAATTGTACCGATTCACTTGTTGAAGAATATTCCCATTTACTTGTATATTACATTGTGGTACTTCGTTCTTCCTAGTGGCGACCATAACCTGTGTCTTCTTACAATTTAATTCCAACCCCAGCTGCTCACTGTGTACAACAACCGCGTCTACTAATTGTTGTAGATCTTATGCATTGTCTGCAATCAATACTGTGTCATCTGCATATCTAATGTTACTGATGTTTCGTCCTCCAATGCTGATTCCATTTATATCTTCTACATTTCTGAAAATATTTTCACTGTATAGGGAAAAAAGATTTGGAGACATTACACATTCCTGCCTAACACCTCTCTTAAACTCTCTTGATATTGCCCACTTCATTAAAAATCCTTATGGCAGCTTGCTGTTTCCAATATATATTTTTGATAAGTCTAATGTCTTTCCCATCAATTTGTAGATCTGCAAGCATATCTAGCATGTTGACATGTCTAACTCTATCAAAAGCCTTTGTGTAGTCAATAAAGCAAAGGTGTATATCCTTGTTTACTTCTATAGCACGTTCAATAACTGTTCGCAGCATATGCACAGCATTTGCTGTACCCTTTCCTTCTACAAACCCACATTGTTCTTCCCCTATTTCAGGTTGTATTTTCTTCCTCACTTTTTGCATGATAATTCGTAGCATAATCTTTGTGATGTGACTCATTATACTAATTGTTCTATTTTGATCACATTCCAAGGCTCCTGATTTCTTTGGGATTGCAATAAATAAAGAGTTACATAATTCAGAAGGTATATCTCCAGTATCATATAATGTCTTATGGAATATCTTACAGAAGTTAAATTTAAATAATTAATTTTGAAACGTTAAGTAGTCCTTTTACAGAACGTCGCAACCAAGCCTATCATTTCTTTTATTTGTTAATGAATTATTTTCTGGGCGATTTTATGTTCAGTAGTGTGCCATTGCCTTTTGAACGACAGACGCTCACTTTTGTGAAAATTAACGCAAAAGATCTCCTCTCGGATCAACTGCGGCTAACCTCGGCTAATATCTGGACTGTGGAACTGAGTTCACTAGCTCTCAGTCACCGACGCCGACTAATGGATAATAGAGGTCGCTCGCCAGTGTCTCCTAGTACAGGGTGTTTGTGAAGTCTCAATACACTTTGTATGTAGAAAAAATGTGAAAAATGAAGTACGTGATGTCATCAAAAATGTGCTCCACAGTCCATCGAAAAGCAATATGCTGCGAATGACTGTCGTCTGCTGGAGTAATTCTTTGCATTCCAAACAGAATGGTGTTATCAACGGAGGAAAGAATTTTTCATATTTGTTCTACATATAAAGTGTGGTGAGATTATACAAGACACTGTATATGGGTTAAACCTCTAGCTGGGTTTGTCAGTGTTGCGTCTCGGGAAGATAAAAGTCAGTACGGGACCCTTATACAGCTCTATATGCGCACTGGGCATATAGAAGTAGACCAAATGTTATAGACCAAATGTTACAGACCAATCAGCACTCGGTGGGCCATGTGATCGGTATCACGTCAATCGTCTTTACTTCCTAAGAAATGTTCTGGTACAGATTTTTATGCTGGGTCCATCTGAGATGGGAAGATATATTGTGTGGATATGTGTCATCACAGATCCAACTTGTATGTTCTGTGTAGGCGCTACGGTTATTAGGCGTATTAGTTAAACGACACTAATGAAAACTGGGCATCAACACAAAGTAGATCTCACACTTGTATCAGCTTGCAGTTTACATTCCAGTCGCCCAGTGAAACTGTAAATGATGCATTACATGTCACTTATGAGTGCGCTTGACTGCATGCATATATTAAAGCAGGTCACAGCTGCTGAGAAAGTGACAGAAACTCTACGGCTGGATGGAAGGAGGTGGCTTCCGCTCGGTCCAGTATTCAAATAACCGTGTGACGAGAACGGGGCACGATGCGCTATGCTCATGAAATTCTCTCCCCGAACGCTGGGTGGCTGTCGTGATGGCACGCAAGATGGCTGTCGTGATGGCACGCAAGATGGCTGCGTAACAGGAAATAAATTATCAGTGGCTGCATGTTTTATTGCAGGCGTTTTGAAGGCATGGAAACGCAACTGGGAGTCATGAGCCTGTGAAGATGAGATAACTATCGCCCCGTGCTGGATTACTCATGAAGGGAAGAATAAGTGACGGCGTGGAAGAGCAGAACAGAGTGTAGACTAACAGTCTAAAGCAGTGGTTCTCAACCTGTGGGGGATTTCCCCCCCCCCCCCCACCAGGGGAATTTTAGGGTTTCCAGGGTGGGGGGGGGAGGATTAAGATTATTTCAAGATCGCGTTAATACAAGAACAGATTACTTGATATTGTTTTTCCTTCCATTCTTCACGGCTCTGTACTTCTCGCCCTTCTGAAATTCGGTTGATAATGTACGTAGACCCGCAAATCACGTTTTATGTAGACGTCTAAACTTGTTCTAGTGTGTGTTATTACATTTAGCTTCCATTTTTACGTATACTGTGTAGGGGAGGGGGGAATTTATAGCGAGGAAATACGAAAAAAAGGGAGGGGTGACATTCTGAACATATGGTGAAGAGGTGCATGGGCCAAAAAAGGTTGAGAACCACTGGTCTAAAGCTTAACTCCAAAGACTAGATGACTCTTGAAACACGTACCCGTACAAGTGGTCCCAGTGAAGAATTAATGAGGCTCCTCCTATTCTGTAAAGGACTTCTCTTACACAGAGAAGAAGGGAGTCTGACAAAAATCTGAGAAGACAAACAAACCGAGTGGTCTACCCCACCTCATACAAAACTAAATTATAATTCTTTACACAGGAAAATCTCAGAGGAAGTTGACATAATTATTGGTCCAGTTTGTTTGTACGTAATTCTACTCTGGTTTTAAATAAAGACGCCATAATTTATATACTGCACGATTTCTTGCCTGCAAATTTCGCTGCATCTCGTTAGATATATACTCTTTAATTACACAAGGGGCTTCTCATGTCTTTAGCCTGACCATGAAGGAGTAGGCGGAGAAAATTAAAATTTGACACAGTGCTTATTCCTTCTCAATGTAGCCACCACCTGAATTTATGCATTTCTGCCATTTCTGCGTGACCTTGAAAAGACCTTCAGAATAAAACAACCTGTTTTTCCGAACTAAACCAGTTAACATAAGCCAGTAATGACATCTTCGTCACTGTCAAAAACAATTTCCTTTCAGCTATTTTTTAAGAGTTGGGAAAAGAAAAAAAGTCTGATGGACCCAAATCTGAAGAATATGGTGGGTGTGGAAGAATTTCAATATTGAAATCGTTGGCAGTTTACAGCACAAGCAATGCTTTATGTGAGAGCGCGTTGTCTTGAAGCAAAGGCAGAATTTGCGTACGCGCTATCCCTCGTTTTCTGATCACAGCCTTTCTTAGTTTGATAAGGAGATCTGCATAGTACTGAACATTAACCGTGTTGCTATGAAGCATGTAATCTTTCAATATGACACCTTTGACGTGCCAAAAAATACAGTCAGATTTTTGTGCTCTTGGCTTGACATGTGTTGGCGAGCCCGGGGTTTTCCACTTGCATGCTGGCAAGTTTGGAATTTTGGGTCATAATGGTGAATCCAAGTCTCAATCTACCGTCATCACTGGTCGTCAACATGTTTTTACGACCGCCACATGTTGAACGACTGCCGCAGCAATCAACCCGTGTTTGTTTCTGTTCACATGTCAGCAGGCATACCCTGAGGGCATCACATTTTTCTCATGTTCAGTTTGTTGCTGTAAAGTTCTAAAAACTGTACTCTTACTCGGTTTTGCTGAACCCAATATCTCTGCAATTGTCATTTTCCTATCCTGGTCTATGATTTTCTTCACTTTTGCAGCATTTGCCTTATTGCACGCTGAGGACGGTCGTCCTGATCTTGGCAGATCAGCAACTTGGGAACGGCCACACGTAAACTGCAAACACCAATGTTTTACACAAGCATCACGAAGGACAGTCTTCCTCAAACACTGGCTTCATCTCCCTGTGTATTTCTGTAGGTGTTTTTCCCCGTAACATCAAGAATTTTATCACAGTCCTGGCGTCTGATTTCTCCATTGTTCCGACAAACCGTTGGATGTGCAGATCTGGTCTATAGGATGTGTTGTGCCATGCACCACATCGAGAAAACCAGTTGAGGGGGGAATTTATAATTCGTATATCCATTACAAACTTGAATGAGCTATATATGTGCCAAATTTAAATTTTCTCCGCCTTACTCCTTCATGTCAGGCTAAAGACTTAAGAGATGCCCCTTGTATATCAATTGAAATGAATATATGAATAATAATTTGGCTGAAATACTAAGTGCCTAGTCACTGGTATTGTTTGAATGTGGATTAGTATTTCAGCTAAAGTATTATTCATGTATTCACTTCAAATTATTTATAACTCTGCAGTGTGCACCTGACGAGATGCAGCTAAATATGCCAGACAAGAAATGGTGCAATATATTGTTTAAGACGTCTGTGTTATATTCACAACGGGAATACAATGTTTTGAATCTCTTCTGGTTGTTTAGCACGTTAAACAGTTAGTTGCATATCCTTTACAACAGTAGCAATCATTCCAGCATTATCTGTTGTTGATGTTGTTGATTCCTTGGCAAGTTTACGTTCAATACTTTGCCAGTGTTTCTGAATAACCAGCACTCATACCATCGTATGAACACCAATGCAAGGCGGTCTGCTTCTAAATCTTCCACAGCTGTGTTTCGAACGCGGCATGCGGGATTACGAACTGCATTGGTAACTCCTACGGCACAGAGCCGGCAAAGTAGGGTTCTTATACACCTTCAAGAAAACACCATCATTAATAACGCCTGATTGTGTGAATAATCGCTGATTGCCAAAGCAAAGGAGAAGCATGTAAGAGGAAGACAACATCAAGAGACGAAATGGAACTGGTCTGAATGAGCTCACTGTTAAAACACAAAAATGAAGGTAAAGACAACTCATCACAACCGACTGTGAATGCGCAGATGGCTCTTGATGAGGTGGATTATTATGTGCAAGGAAATCCAACAACGTAAACCAATGACGACGAATCGTTGTTTGTCTTCGATGGATGGTGAAACAACCAGCCACCATAAGGCGCTCTGTACTTTCTCAAAGGTACCACTGGGAGTTGCTGGCGGTTGTGGAACACCCCAGTGGATCAGCAAAGCGCATGGTACATAAATACTCTCAACACAATGTGTCTGCGATGTTTCAGCAAATTTTATTATTACTCATTCAATCTGTCTAAAGTGTTTCAGCAGACATTAATTGTTAGTCACACAATGTGTCTGTGGTGTTTCAGCAGGATGATTAATTGTTACTCACACACTCTATCTACACTTCTCTAGCAGACACTTATTGTTATTCACACAATGTGTCTGTGGTGTTTCAGTAGATATTTATTATTACTCACACAATCTGTCTAAAGCCAACCTTTTTAGCAGGCGGGCCAAATTTCAGAAATAATATTTCCTGCCGGGCCACTTACCTAATTTTTTTTGTTAATTAAATTAAGCAAGCAAGCGTGCTACAGCCTCGACCACATTGTCGCTTCCCACTCCTCGGGCCGCAACATGACTCCTGGCGGGCCGCATGCGGCCCGCGGGCCTCGTGTTGGCCACCCCTGGTCTAAAGTGTTTCAGCAGACATTAATTGTTGTTAACACAATGTGTCTGTGGTGTTTCAGCGGGTATTTATTGTTACTCTCACAATGTGCGGTATTTCAGCAGGATATTATTGTTATTCACACAATGTGTCTGTGGTGTTTCAGCAGATATTTCTTGTTATTCACACAATGAGACTGCGGTGCTTCGGCGGTATTTCATGCTATTCGCACAATGTGTCTGCGGTATTTCAGCAGTTATGTACAGGAAGGACCCGGTTAACGTCAGGGTTACGTTCTTGGAAACGCGACTTTAAGTAAAACATGTATAGCGAAACACTATTTCCCATATAATTAAATGAAATACAGTGTATTATGGATGTTTATTTTGATGGTTGTTGATATTTATTGGCTAAATAGAGGTGGGTTGGAGGGCGAGGGGTAGAGTTATTGGGACGTAGAGGCACTAAAACCACGACTCGCTCCAAAACCATCATCATCACTAATGTTACTGCCCTCGCCCGCTTTCTTAGCTAGATCTTCATTGACAGACTTTGCTTTCTCTTGGATAACCATCTTGCCCACATGCATATTTCGTTGGTTCTGGTCTTCAATCCAGACAGGCCAATACTGCTCCAATTTTCTCCATAAGAGTACTTCTGGTACGAGTGATCTTGGAAGCACTCAAAGGTCTTGCGTGTTTAGCACCCTCTTTGATTTTGTCAGCACCTGGACGAATTGTCCTTACCTTGGTTGGAGGCAAACCATGGACTTTACAGATATCAACAGCCCGAGCGCCAGCCTCAAAACGACGCAAGACATCTAACTTCACCTCAAGAAGAATACTTTTCCTGGTTCTCTTACAACCAGACACACTATCAGCACTTACTGTGCGCTTTGAACTCATAATTATGGGTGATTACACGATAAAATCCTGGAAAAAAGCACTGCACAAAATGTAAAATGGTGACGTTAACGCAGCATAGCAACACAGGTGACCACTTTATAGAGGAACGTGGCGACGTAAATTGAAGTTATGTCCCATTGTGACAACGACGTTATAGCGAAACGACGTAAACCGAAGCGAAGTATAATGTTATTCTCACAATGTGTCTGTGGTGTTTCAACATATATTTATTGTTATCCACACAGTCTGTCTACAGTGTTTCAGCAGTCACTAATTGTTATTCACACAATAAGTCTGTGGTGTTTCAGCAGGTATGTATTGTTATTCACACAATGTGCGTTGTTTCAGTAGTCATTTACTGTTATTCATCCAATGTGTATGCGGTGTTTCAGGAAGCATTTATTGTTATTCACAAAATGTGCCTGTGGTGTGTTCAGGAGATATTTATTGTTATTCACACAATGTGCGATGTTTCAACATGTATGTAGTGTTACTAACACAATGTGTATGCGGTGTTTCAGCAGGTATTTCTTGTTATTCACACAATGTTTAGAGCCCGAAATCTGATTCTGAAACAACGGGAAGTTTTACGATGGCGACTTGTCGAGCCGTCGATCAACCGTTTTAAGCCAAGCTAGAAGAAAACACGTCCCGCCATCTTGACCCAGACCGGAAATTGACCTATGTGCCACCTTGAGCTCAAGAGGAAAGGCTAACTAACACAATGTTTGCGCAGTGTTTGTTCAGTTTATAACATTTTTAAAGTCAAAGATGTATATTTTCAGGGGGCGGGCGGGGGTGGAGGGTGCACTTGATCCTTTGAACTTAAGCGTAGTCCATACATGCTAATTCTAGTGGTACTTGACTGAATTTTGTGTGTGGATTAGCTATCCCTATTGCCAGTTTCCCTCGCCATCAGGCGAACCCACTCCAGCTTGCAATTTGCAACCCCAAGTCAAGGTCACTGATTCACCACGCCGATGATGGAGATGATCAGGATGAGATTTGTAGTTATAGTATGTCCACATTTGTTTGCCGCAATATAAACATCAATATCTCAGTAACCAACTGAGGGGAAATTATGAAATTTAGTATATAACCTTATCATTATGTCCACCCAACAAAAAATTTTTGTTCTGGAGATTTTACAGCAGATTTCGAAGTTTGTTTATATGACATATATAATTTACGAGTCTGACATGAAATTCATAATTTTAAATGTATTACAGCGTAGCCAGACAATCAGGGCTCAATTTTGAATATTGTACGTGTTTTCACGGGATTGGCCTTTTGCCAACCCCCCGCGTTGTTCAAACTAATACTGTTCAGAGGTGTCTCAAAATGTGGGTTATTTCATGAAACCTGATTAATATGTTTTTTGTTTTTTTTTAAATCTTACCACTTATCGCTAACATTGAAATGTGTGAATATTTTTCAATGGGCTTTAATGCAAAATTGTACACTTCAAAGAATCGCTATGAAGTTGTACACATATTTTTGTCAAGAAGCTGATCGCAAGAAACTGTTTTATCATCATCATCATCATCATCATCATCTTCCACTTCTGCCGTCAAGCGTCGTGGGGAGGAATAATTTGCGTTCCGTGTGGTTGTAATACTGTTTTATACTATTACAAATTCCGAAAAAAGAACAATGCATGCATTGGGCTTGAGTAAACGGATCTATCTATCTATCTATCTATCTATCTATCTATCTATCTATCTATCTATCTATCTATCTATCTATCTATCTATCTATCTATCTATCTATCTATCTATCTATCTATCTATCTATCTATCTATCTATCTATCTATCTATCTATCTATCTATCTATCTATCTATCTATCTATCTATCTATCTATCCATCTATCTATCTATCTATCTATCTATCTATCTATCTATCTGCCTGCCTGCCTGCCTGCCGGTCGACCGACCCACCGACCGACCGACCCACCCACCCAGCCAGCCAGCCAGCCAGTCATCCACCCAGCCACCCACCTACCTTTCTGCCTACCTACCTACCTACCTACCTACCTACCTACCTACCTACCATTCTGTCTGTCTGCCTGCCTGTCTGTCTGTCTGTCTGTCTGTCTGTCCGCGCTATTAAATATTGATAAAAGGTACTGGAAAAAACGTCTGGACCATGTGTTGAAAGAGGAAGAGGACTATTGGAGAAAGGATGGATTGAATTTTATGCAACCGAGAACAATCATCAACCTACTAGAATCGTCCGACACAGATTAAAGTCTGAGCAGATCGCAGAACTTAATCTACGAAAACACTTACTGGGATATTTTGCTCCAACTATTCAGACGAATTGCAGGCCCTTAACATTACAGCATCAGCATCAGCTGAAGAAACAAGAAGGAAATGAAAAATAAGGTAAGAAATATAGTCCTTCTACTTTCCTGTTGATTTACAAATTATTTACCCCGTGCCTCTGTAAATTCTCTGTCTTTACTAATATTACACATTGCATCCCTCTCGGGATTCTCCGTGGTGAAGTGGTCAAGCCGCCTGACTCGGGCTCCGAAGGTTGTATGTTCGATTCCGGGCCGCGTCATTCATTTCAAGAGTGCATTTTTGTCGGAGACTCCCGAGGGTCGTCGCTGGAGCTACGGAGTTCGTGCTTTGTGCGACGCTTTCCGCGCTGCGGAAAGAAACTGAGCCATATGGGATAAAAACCCGGTGCAATGCAGCCGACCCTGTCGATTGTAAGCTACTTCTTTCATTGCACCCACTCCCATACGAATCCGGATACGCCTTTGTTTGTCATCTGAATTTGCAGGTCCACATTACCGTAAACATAACTTTTTTAGCGAGAAATCACTAGTTGTTAAGCAAAACATCAAAGGAATGTCGCCGCTTTCAATGATTTAAGTTGTTTTTGGACCTATCAAAGACATATTCCTTGGGTGGGGGTAAATATAAGACGGCTGGAAAAATTTCATAACGATGCAACAGACAGTTTTCAAAATAATTGATCGTGAATGAAGGCAAACAAATGTGGACATACTATAGTAGAAAGAGCTAGCCACCTCCGTGGCGAAGGTGTTTAGGGCGCGGTTTATGATCTCGCATGCCCCAATTCTAAACACAGCTGCCCGCGGTTTGGAAGCAGACGGCGTTGTGTTGGTATTTTTACGATTTGGTATGGGTGCCGGTCGTTCAGAAAGCAATGGCAAACTACTGAACGTAAGCTTGCCGAGAGATCACAACAGCAAAAAAATGCTGGTGTAAACTGCAATATCCTGTAAAAGTATATGCGACTAACTTTTCACAAGAGACACCATTGTTCTAGTCCATGCTACACGCAGCAGTATTCCCCCAGCACCACCCTCAAGATAACCCGTTGTCTACCAATCATCCTTCGCAGAACACCGCTTTCATCACGGGGCGCCGGAGAGACACTCGATCCTTAGCCATTTCCCCTTCCACAAGCATCTTCGTGCTTACCTTGTCTCTAATGTCCCCTGGCCCACGTCGTGTCAGCTGGCCCCTTCCTCTGTTCCAAGACTCCATACCTTTCCCTCTGTTCTTTCTAAACCAGGGTCTCATTTAACGAGGCCAATGTATTTAGGTTTCCGAGACTTAATGCTATTTATGGGCAGGTGTTCTCGTAGATCTGGAGTACGACAAGGTTATGTCCTGTCCCCTCTCTTGTTCATAACATATATACACAACATAAGTAAAGAAACCAGCCAGACAGAGGCCGCAAGAACACCACATGACGAGAACACACAAGAAGAACCATCTGCAAATCTAACCATTAGAGAACTCCTGTTTTCAGACCAGAGGGAAGCAGAGGAAGAGGCCGACCACGTAAACGTTGGACGGAGGGAATAGTAGAGTCCATGGGAATATGGATATATGAAGCCCATAATCGGGCACTCTCACGAGTTTATACTTCACCTCGACACCGCAAGGTACAAGAGGAACATGATGAGATGAGATGAGATGAGATGAGATGAGATGAGATGAGATAAGTTCTCGTAGAAAGCTCTTGTAGACTAAGTGTTTGTATTCTTCTTCATCTATGGTGTTATTATGAAGTTACTGTGACATTCACGTTCAAAGGCCTGAATTTTCGCCTCTAGTGATTGCTAAATGTATTACTGTTGGTATTGTGATGCGATGTTCTTGAAAACAAGAATGTAAGCACGCTCCTGCGAATTCACGATGACGTCTTAGCGGTAGAGGGATAGACCAACCGCCTGCTGTCATGTTTGTCCCGGGTTTCCACACTTCTGTTAGTCTCCTAACTGGCCTATGTTGCACGCACTTTGCGGGATGTTGCATGCACATTGCGGGATGTTGCACGCACTTTGCGGGACGTTGCGATCAACCCCAATCCCAGGGTAATTTAATAGTGCAGAAGTTTGCCATTGCTTTCTGAACGAGAAATCAACGTTTATGTAAAATGATCGATGTATGGAATGAAACAAACAAAGAAGGAATGTAACAATGGGGGAAACAGATAAACGAAGATGAAAACAAACAACCAGGAAATAAGCAAAGAGAAAATTCACAGATAACTATAGAAACAAAGAAGGGAAAAACTACACAATCTACCCATCTAAGAATACAACATACATAACTAACTAATCACGAAAGAAAGAAAGAAAGAAAGAAAGAAAGAAAGAAAGAAAGAAAGAAAGAAAGAAAGAAAGAAAGAAAGAAAGAAAGAAAGAAAGAGAACTGAGTTCTCATGTCTTGTATACAACATAATATATCCTTATATTAGTTGAAACAATTTATTCGCAGCCAACTTAAAGCAACTATACACAGGCGGGCAGACAGAAAATAAACTATTCTTGAAGAAAATGAAACTAGAAGCAAAACAATTTGTTCCAGCAATAAAGGAAAAGAATTAAACAAGAAATAGTGAATCAGCTATTGGGAGTTGATACAAGAAAGCGGAAGATGGAGGCGTGAATGATAGATGAAAGGAAAAAAAAACAGCAAGACAAATGAAGACAGGGGGAGGTCAGGGGGAGGCGAAAAGAAAGGCAAGCATGCCGATAAGACAGATCTCTGCAAAGTAACAGCCATGTGGGGTGTTCTGGATCGGATTATTAACCCTTGTACCCAAGCTGTGGTTGTTGTGAAGAAAATCGCGTGGTTTCTGCAGCTGTGGGCTGTGGAGAAAGGAGATGTGGATGTAGAAGCCAGACAAGTTGTAGACTCGCTGGCGCCAGGCGGGATCCGCAACGTGAGTTGCCGTGCATAATCATGACAGGGGGAGAACTTCTTGCCGGAGTCTGGGAAACATAGGAAAGCAAATTTTCGGCTGGGCGGTGAACAGATGCGGTGATCTGGCGAGCGAGCCGACACTTTCACAACAAACTGATACCTTGGGTGTCTGAATAGTCCTTGTGCAGTAATCAACTGTTATAGTTTCTTTATATATATATATATATATATATATATATATATATATATATATATATGTCAGAACTAAAGTTGATATTATAGTAGCGCTAGATTTTAATTAGAAAAACAGCACATTAAATGGTTTGGCCATATAACTAGGCTACAAAATAACAGTATACAACAATAATCAATGATGAACAGACCAAATGGAATCAGACAGAGGCCGAGCATGTAAACGACGGACAGAAGAAATAACTGTCCTTGGGAATCTGGATATATGAAGCCAATTAACGGACACTCTCCAGTTGTTTATACTTCACTTCAACACCGCAAGGTACAAGAGGCACAACATTAGATGAGATGACACACACACAAATACACACACACACACACACACACACACACACACACACACACACACACACACACACACAGTGTACATAAGAAATGTCCTTGAATATCAAGAAAACAGACACAATTGTTATGTCAAAATAAAAGATAACATTAAAGTGTGAAATAACAATAGAAGAGAAGCTTTAAAGTCAAGCTATTAAATGTAACTGCTGACAAGCAATCATTCGATTAGATTAGATTATACCGTTACTCCTTACCCCGTTCAACCTCTGAAGAGAAGTTATATTAGGGTCCATCCATGGCTCAGATTAGTAATCTTATGACCGAGTCAGTCACACATAGGATATTAATTTGAGGGTGATTGTTGTCCAAAGAGGGTAATGGCTTCAATGTAGCTTAGCCATCATAACATCAGATGGAAGATGTGTGACAGCCTAAGAGCAGAATACGTCAAGCAAAATCTGCATTTAAGAAAATGAATAATTATCTTATGTGATAAGAGTCATTGAATGTCAGAAAAAGAGTATTGAAAATGTATATAGAACCTGTTGTGCTGTATGGTAGAGAATCATAGAATAGAACGAACAAATGAGGAGGTACTGTGAAGATGTTCATTGGTGCCAGGTTGGGAGAAAAGTGATTCGTGGTTGGGAAAAAAAAAAGAATCATGGTCGGGAGAAAAGTGAAATACTTGAAAGCTCTAGAGACGTATGAATAACTTCTAATGTTCTCATGATATCTTCGTCTGGACCAATATAGTCCAATATAGGACCTCCAATGGTTCATTTCAAAATATGAACCTTTATTTAAGTATTATTCGTGCTTTTCTTAGCTGTTGTTTAAATAACAAAAAGGCCGGCATGTGTATCCCCCCCCCTCTCTCTCTCTCTCTCTCTCTCTCTCTCTCTCTCTGTGTGTGTGTGTGTGTGTGTGTGTGTGTGGGAGAGAGAGAGAGAATGAGAGGGAGAGATGTGGTTTTACAGACGAATGTTCCAAATGCCATTAACAGCCAATATAAGCAATCCAAAATTTGAAAAGAGGCTAATTCACAACTATAACAACCAAGAGAAGGAGAGAGTCGACATTATGGCCACATTTGAGAAACAAATATGATGGTCTCTGGTAAGATTAACTAAAGAGGAGAGATACGAAGTCAGCGAGAGACATATTATTGATAGCCTTCAGTCATCACATGAAAGATTAGCAAAACGCAATATGATATATATGCTGGCGGAGAAAGGTAGCTGTGGAAAAGCATGTTCGCCCACGCCACATGAGCACTTGATGGTAATGACGATGACAGCGATGATGGTGGTGGTGGTAGTGGCGATGGTGACATTTGGGCAGCACAGCAGGCCATTAGCTAACACTCTGCCGGCTGATGGCTCTGGGGTGAGCTTTAATGAACTTTCCTTCCAGGTCAGATTCTTGCCAGATCACATGACTCTGGAATCCCCCCCCCCCCCCCCCCAGTCTCCCAACATGGGAAGCGGACATGTAGTGGGAGGTCAAAGGGGGCCAGTGTGCCACTGACCACAGCACCCATTGAGTTTCAATCGGCCCAGCAAGTAAACCTTGTATGGTAGGGGAGGGAGGGGGCGAGAGAACGTGACAAAGGGATTAAACCGCCTTCTCGCTCTGAAGGTTGTGGGTTCGATTCCGGATTCCGTCATTTAGTTCGCAAGTGCAGTTTCTCGGAGACTCATGGGGGTCGTCACTGGATCTACGGAGTTCATGATTTGTGTGAAGCTTTCGGCAGACCGCACTGCTGGAAGAGACCGAACCAAATGGGATAAACTCAGTGCAATGAAGTCGCCTATACACCCTTTAAACATGTATAGATTTAGAAGAAGTAGAGCAAAACAAATAGGTGTATTTAAATCAGTGCGTTCAACAGAGACTAAGAGCAGGATGGGTCGGGCACAAGCTGCAATTCAGAAAATGAAAAATATCTTATACAGTAACTCACTATCCAAACTACTGAGCGTAATCTTGCCTAGTACATCAACAGCAGCTGAAAAATGCTGGTGTTCACTGCAACGACCTGTAAGGGATATGCAACATAAAAAAAGAAGAAAAAAAAGTTAACTTTCACTGAATGTCAGAAAGAGAGTGCTGATATGTTATATAGAACTTGTTTTGCTTATGGCAGTGAGCCGTGGAACGCGAATGAAATAATTAGGAAGAGCTTAGAAGCAGCAGAGATGAGGGTTTCTGAGATAAATGTTGCGAATAACTTGGACAGCTAGAGTAATTAACAACGATTGCATGAAAGAGGCCAATGAATGTAGAAGGTTATATACAGCTAAAGAAGAATAGAGACGAACATCATTCTTTAGTCATCTAATGAAAGGAGAGGCATTGGAAAACATCGTGACATCAGTGACAGAAGAGGTACAGGCATACCGAGAGAAATTATATTGGATGGACTGATTCGTTGTCATGGAGGAATATTGCCAGCAGAGGTGATCCATAGCACCAGGTGGGGAGATCTCTGGAGAAACATGAAAGCCTGTAATGACGATGGTGATATTCCCGGTGGCAACAACCGGCTGTGCAACCTGAATATTTAACACAACAGCTGAGAAGCACACCTGCGCCTTTGAATGCAAGTGTTACAGAAGAGTGTTAGACATTCACTGCTCGAAAGAGGGAACAAAGAGATCTATACAGCCATACCTAAATATTGGAGAAGACTGCTTATTATGATAAATAAAAATGAGGTGAGGTAATAGTTTGAGGGGTGTGTAAAGACATATATGATGACATCTTATGACAACAGATGAGGCAGAACATGATCTGATATATTCTGATGGAGTGCGGTAGCTGTAGGAAAGCATGTTCGCCCACGCCACTTGAGCAAGTGAAGATAAAGACGATGATAGCAACGAACGTCTGCATGTGCTGTGGAAGCAGAGAAGGGGAAGCCCCAAATTAGATGAATTCAAGAAGACATTGATAATTTACACATGACAGTAACAGAGGCAGGACATGAGATAGATAATTTACACATGACAGCAACAGAGGCAGGGCATGAGACAGATAATTTACACATGGCAGCAACAGAGGCAGGACATGAGACAGATAATTTACACATGGCAGCAACAGAGGCAGGACATGAGACAGATAATTTACACATGGCAGCAACAGAGGCAGGACATGAGACAGATAATTTACACATGACAGTAACAGAGGCAGGACATGAGACAGATAATTTACACATGACAGCAACAGAGGTGGGATATGAGATAGTTTTAGTTTTAGTCGATGGATTATCATCACGGCTCACGAGTGTAACCCATAAGTGCTCCGTTCTCCTCCTAACACATTCAACGAATGTTCAGTTATTACACACCCATCCACCAACACGTTATTGATCCCGCGTCGCTGACCTGGTAGCCAGTGTCTCATTCAATACACCACCAGGACTCCGAACAGTTGACAGCAACCTCCGTTAATTATTTCATCCCCTAAACCAGACCTTACTCTAAGTGCTCTAGATAAACCAACTCATCAATAGCTTATTTATTCCCTATAATACCCTAAAGCGTCTGCTAATAGCCTTCATCCTTCCCTTTCCGCCATCATCTCACCTTTCTCCCCCAGTAACAGACACCAGTATTCTGGTTTGAGACACTGCTTGTCATTAATAAGACCTCGCCCCCTCCCCCCACTCCCTATTTATTTGTTATGCCACGGAAGACAGCAGAACATCCTGTACCTTCTCAGCTGTCTCCTGTCATACAACAGACAGATGCATCCGAGCAGGACCCCCAGGCTGAGTACTCACACGTGTGAATTCAGCATGCTATCACGTGGGAATCTTGTTTCTGCCCCGACGCAGTCGTTCTTTAACCGACAGCCAGTAAGTAAAATAAGCAAGATCAGTAAACTAAGTCAATTAAGTAAAATCAGTTAGGTAAGTAAACTAAGTAAAGTAAAGTAGAACAATAAATAAAACAAGTAAAGTAAAACAAGTAAAGTAACTAAACTAAGTAAAAGAAGTAAAGTAAAAAAGTGAAGTAAGTAAAACAAGTAAAATAAGTAAAACAAGTAAAATAAGTAAACAAGTAGAGTAAATACAACAAGCAGAGTAAGTAACAAAAGTAAAGTAAGTAAAATAAGTAAAGTAAGTAACAGAAGTAAAGTAAGTAAAACAAGTAAAGTAAGTAACAGAAGTAAAGTAAGTAAAACACGTAAAGTAAGTAACAGAAGTAAAGTAAGTAACACAAGTAAAGTAAGTAACACAAGTAAAGTAAGTAACAGAAGTAAAGTAAGTAACAGAAGTAAAGTAAGTAACACAAGTAAAGTAAGTAACAGAAGTAAAGTATGTAAAACAAGTAAAGTAAGTGACAGAAGTAAAGTAAGTAACAGAAGTAAAGTAAGTAACACAAGTAAAGTAAGTAACAGAAGTAAAGTATGTAAAACAAGTAAAGTAAGTGACAGAAGTAAAGTAAGTAAAACACGTAAAGTAAGTAAAACACGTAAAGTAAGTAACAGAAGTAAAGTAAGTAAAACACGTAAAGTAAGTAAAACAAGTAAAGTAAGTAACAGAAGTAAAGTAAGTAAAACACGTAAAGTAAGTAAAACAAGTAAAGTAAGTGACAGAAGTAAAGTAAGTAAAACACGTAAAGTAAGTAAAACACGTAAAGTAAGTAAAACAAGTAAAGTAAGTAACAGAAGTAAAGTAAGTAAAACAAGTAAAGTAAGTAACAGAAGTAAAGTAAGTAAAACAAGTAAAGTAAGTAACAGAAGTAAAGTAAGTAACACAAGTAAAGTAAGTGACAGAAGTAAAGTAAGTAACACAAGTAAAGTAAGTAACAGAAGTAAAGTAAGTAACACAAGTAAAGTAAGTAACAGAAGTAAAGTAAGTAAAACAAGTAAAGTAAGTGACAGAAGTAAAGTAAGTAACACAAGTAAAGAAAGTAAAACAAGTAAAGTAAGTAACACAAGTAAAGTAAGTAACACAAGTAAAGTAAGTGACAGAAGTAAAGTAAGTAACACAAGTAAAGTAAGTAACACAAGTAAAGTAAGTAACACAAGTAAAGTAAGTGACAGAAGTAAAGTATGTAAAACAAGTAAAGTAAGTGACAGAAGTAAAGTAAGTAACACAAGTAAAGTAAGTAACAGAAGTAAAGTATGTAAAACAAGTAAAGTAAGTGACAGAAGTAAAGTAAGTAAAACAAGTAAAGTAAGTAACAGAAGTAAAGTATGTAAAACAAGTAAAGTAAGTGACAGAAGTAAAGTATGTAAAACAAGTAAAGTAAGTAACAGAAGTAAAGTATGTAAAACAAGTAAAGTAAGTGACAGAAGTAAAGTAAGTAAAACAAGTAAAGTAAGTAACAGAAGTAAAGTATGTAAAACAAGTAAAGTAAGTGACAGAAGTAAAGTATGTAAAACAAGTAAAGTAAGTAACAGAAGTAAAGTATGTAAAACAAGTAAAGTAAGTAACAGAAGTAAAGTAAGTAACACAAGTAAAGTAAGTAACAGAAGTAAAGTAAGTAACAGAAGTAAAGTAAGTAACAGAAGTAAAGTAAGTAACAGAAGTAAAGTAAGTAACAGAAGTAGAGTAAGTAACACAAGTAAAGTAAGTAACAGAAGTAAAGTAAGTAACACAAGTAAAGTAAGTAACAGAAGTAAAGTATGTAAAACAAGTAAAGTAAGTGACAGAAGTAAAGTAAGTAAAACACGTAAAGTAAGTAAAACACGTAAAGTAAGTAACAGAAGTAAAGTAAGTAAAACACGTAAAGTAAGTAAAACAAGTAAAGTAAGTAACAGAAGTAAAGTAAGTAAAAAACGTAAAGTAAGTAAAACAAGTAAAGTAAGTGACAGAAGTAAAGTAAGTAAAACACGTAAAGTAAGTAAAACACGTAAAGTAAGTAAAACAAGTAAAGTAAGTAACAGAAGTAAAGTAAGTAAAACAAGTAAAGTAAGTAACAGAAGTAAAGTAAGTAAAACACGTAAAGTAAGTAACAGAAGTAAAGTAAGTAACACAAGTAAAGTAAGTAACAGAAGTAAAGTAAGTAAAACAAGTAAAGTAAGTAACAGAAGTAAAGTAAGTAAAACAAGTAAAGTAAGTAACAGAAGTAAAGTAAGTAAAACACGTAAAGTAAGTAACAGAAGTAAAGTAAGTAACACAAGTAAAGTAAGTGACAGAAGTAAAGTAAATAAAAAAAGTAAAGTAAAACAAGTAAATTATGCAAAAAAAGTACAGTAAGTAAATAAGTAAAGTTAATAAAACAAGTAAAGTAAGCAAAACAAGTAAAGCCATTAAAACAAGTAAAGTCAGTAAAACAAGTAAAGTAAGTAAATTAAGTAAAGTCAGTAAAACAAGTAAAATCAGTAAAACAAGTAAAGCAAGTAAATTAAGTAAAGTCAGTAAAACAAGTAAAATCAGTAAAACAAGTAAAGCAAGTAAATTAAGTAAAGTCAGTAAAACAAGTAAAATCAGTAAAACAAGTAAAGCAAGTAAATTAAGTAAAGTCAGTAAAACAAGTAAAGTCAGTAAGAGACCCTTGTACACGCATTACGGCGCATAGGGCATTCGGTGCTAGGTTTATGCAGTTTACAGCTCATGGCATGGTATAGCATAGTTACATTGAAGTGCGTGACAATCGTGGATTGTGAGCCACGAAAGGCACGCCGAGTCATCACCGGAGCGAATAAGCAAGACTCGCGAAGGTGACAAGGAGTCAAACCGTGGTTGTCGCTGAGTGCGGTCACCACGTTATGAACGATCGCAGAGGCCTAATAGAGAGCCGCGTAGTATTTTAGATTGCGAATTATAGATATGTTTATATGTGCTGTTAGAGTATTTAACATTTGTTAATTTGTAGCTTGTGTTAGAACAATTGAAGGAACAAAACTGATTATGAGTCATGTTAAGTTTGTACATTTCATGGTGTGATTCTTTGGATGATAGAGGAGAGAGTGAACATTGAGTGGTAATAGGTCATCTGAGAGTCTCTTAAGTAAAGTCCGAGGTAGTCAAAGATGTGAGGACGGATAGCTAACCAAGAGAGTACTTCTCTCGGCAAGGATGAAGAAGCCGAGAGAAATAACCACTGTGATCGACTTATATATATTATTATTTATAAATATCAACCCCTAGCAACAATAAATAAATTGAAACGAACGTCGACTACTTCCATTAAAGTCGCGCCGTAGCACTAGGCCCGTACTTGTATAGATTAACCCAGCAGTCGGGGGAGGGGATAATGTGATCAGTATCAGCCCGGCCGCCTTTGCTTCCTAAATCATTTTGGTACACATTTTAGGCTGAGTTGACCGGAGAACACAGGTCAGTTTTATAACAACCGAATATGTCCAGCTGCTCATCGAACCTATGTCCATTGGATTGGCAGGCAAGTATCTAGTCGCTACGCTACGCAACTAAACGTTGGAGTAACGTCGAAACACGCCGAAGTTTTTAAACCAACTGGTACATTGTTCTTGCGTGTCATGTAAGACATACCTTTCACATATATTAGGTTACTGCATAAGGAAGTATGGTGATAAGTTTCCTTTCTCGTCGCCTTTGCTTCCAAAACAGTGTATGGACAGTTCTAAATAAATCTACTACAAATGTTATAACGTATTGTCCATATTACCCAGAATAATCCACCTGGGCATTGGGTTGGTGTCTGTTGATGAAATATCTAACACCTGGGCATTGGGTTGGAGTTTGTTGATGAAATATCTAGAACTTGGACATTTGGTTGGGGTCTGTTAATGAAATATCTAACACCTGGACATTGGGTTGGAGTATCTTGATAATATACTACTCCGCTACCCCGGGGTAGCGGGGTAGGGGATATCCCCTATCAAAGGAGAAGTAAGGCGCCTCCTTCCCTCCGCTAGCCTACGGGACACCCTTGGGCAAGGTGGAGTACCCGTTTAGCCCCCCGATCAGGGTTACGTGAAGCCATGGGTGCAGGTGGTGGATGAAGATGGAGAGCAGCCGACAGATAGTTGTAGGTTATGGTCTCCACCTTCACGACGGTAGGCAGAGGATCTCCTTTTTTGAGGAGACAATGGCTACGGTCACTGACCAGTATGGTCACTGCTGGGAAGGAAAGCAATGGCAAACTACCTTCTTTACACATGCCAAGAAAATCATGTTGTGTTCACTTATCGATAATCAGAGAAACGGCGTAAATGGGTGCTCCATAGGAGCAGCCTCGCCCGGTAGGAATAGTCATGCGCACCAGGAGACTCCAGACCGTCAGCAGGCTACTAGGTGCAAAAGATTAATATCATTGAAAGTAGGAACTTGGAATGTTAGAACAATGAATGCAGATGGAAAGTTGGAGGACATCAAAAAAGAAATGGAGAGAGAGAAGATTAACATATTAGGAATATCGGAAACGAGATGGAGAGGAGCAGGGATAAGGACAGGAGAGGATTGTAAGATTATTTACTCGGGGGGAGAAGAACAGCAAAGAGGTGTAGCCATTATATTAGATAAGCAAACATCAAATTCTGTCAAAGGATATTGGGCTGTGTCAGACAGAGTTCTATTAGTAAAATTAAACGGCAGACCTTTTAAAATAAATGTAATTCAAGTATATGCCCCAACAAGTGAAAGCAGTGAAGAAAGTATAGAGAAATTTTATAATGACATGGAGTCTGCTTTGAAGAACTGTAAAAAATCAGAAATAAATATCATAATGGGTGATTTCAACGCAAAAATAGGAAAGCAAAGCGATGGATGCAGTGTAGGCAACCATGGTTTGGGAGAGAGAAATGAAAGAGGTTACAGACTTGTAGAATGGGCAAAAGAACAAGAAATGGTTGTAGGAAACACCTGGTTTAAACAACATCCTAGAAGATTATGGACATGGAGGAGTCCAGACAGCAGGATTAAAAACCAGATAGATTACATCCTGATAAGCAAAAGGTTTCGAAATGCATTAACAGTTGTAAAAACAGTTCCAAATGCAGACTGTTACAGTGATCACAGATTAATTACTGGCACATTGAGGGTAAAGTTAAAGAAAGTCAAGTATACAGCAGGAAACCCTAAATATGACTTGTGCAAATTGAAAACTGACAAAGAAATACAAGATAATTTTAACATAGAAGTAAAGAACAAATTTGATTTATTGTCTGATCTAGAGATCCTATTTCAAGATGTAGATGATCAATGGGAAATGCTGAAGAATTCAATCAGTTGTGCAGCAGAAAAAACTATTCCAAAAGTAAAGAAAGTGGGCCGTAAGACATGGATGACTGAAGAAATTTTACAACTAATGGAAACAAGAAGACAGAACAAAAATAATCCTGCCAAATATGAAGAAATTCACAGAAAAGTCAGAACCTTATGTAAGGAGGCTAAAGAAACATGGCTTGCGAAAAATTGCAGAGAAATTGAAAAACAACACAACAGTAAAAATGCGAAACTAATGCACAAAAGAATTCAGGAGATTACTAATCAAAGAACACGTACATCAGCAGGCTGCCTAAAGACAAAAGATGGAAGAGTCGTAATAGAAAAAGATCAGATTTTACATGTATGGTCAGATTACGTGAAAAACCTTTATGACGATAACAGAGACGAACAATATATTGTTCAAAATAACAATGAAGGGCCAGCAATTTTGAAGACGGAGGTTCAGAATGCTCTTAATCATATGAAATCTGGCAAGACCCCCGGTCCAGACAGCGTCACAACAGAAATGATTAATGCTTTAGGCGAATATGGAATAGATAAAGTTACCAGTCTGCTTAATACAATATATGATACTGGAAATATACCTCATGAGTTATGTAATTCTGTATTTATTGCAATCCCAAAGAAATCAGGAGCCTTGGAATGTGATCAACATCGAACAATTAGTATAATGAGTCACATCACGAAGATTTTGCTAAGAATTATCATGCAAAGAGTTAGGAGGAAAATACAACCTGAAATAGGAGAAGAACAATGTGGGTTTGTAGTAGGCAAGGGTACAGTAAATGCTGTGTATATACTGAGAACCGTAATCGAACGTTCTATAGAAGTAAACAAAGATCTACACCTTTGCTTTATTGACTACACAAAGGCTTTTGATAAAGTGAGACATGTCAACATGATAAGGATGCTTGAAGATCTACAAATTGATGGGAAAGACCTTAGACTTGTAAAAAACATATATTGGAAACAACAAGCTGCCATAAGAGTTGATAATGAAGTAAGCCAATATCAGCCTATTAAGAGAGGTGTGAGACAGGGATGTGTAATGTCTCCAGATCTGTTTTCCCTGTACAGTGAAAATATTTTCAGAAATATTGAAAATATGGAAGGAATCAACATTGGGGGACGATGCATCAATAACATTAGATATGCAGATGATACAGTCTTGATTGCAGACAATGAACAGGATCTGCAAAATTTAGTAGATGCGGTTGTTACACACAGTGAACAACAAGGGTTAGAATTAAATTGTAAAAAGACACAGATTATGGTCGTCACTAGGAAGAACGAAATACCACAGTGTAATATACAAGTAAATGGGAATATTCTTCAACAAGTGAATAGGTACAATTATCTCGGAACAGTAATAACATCTGATGGGAGATGCCTTGAAGAGATTAGAACAAGGATCGCCATGGCAAAAGTAGCCTTTAGCAAGATGAAAAACATACTGACCAATAAAAAGATGTCAATTGAAACGAGAAAAAGAGTGTTGAGATGCTACATAGAACCTGTACTTTTATATGGATGTGAAGCTTGGACAATGAGCAGCCAGGCTGAAAAACATCTGATGGCTGTAGAAATGTGGTTTCTGAGGAAAATGCAAAGAATACCATGGACAGCCAGAAAGACCAATGAACAAGTCCTTCAAGAAACAAATGAAGATCGTAAACTGATCAGAGACATTAGACGTAGACAGTCACAATTTTTTGGGCATGTTATGAGAAGAAATGATTTGGAGAACTTGGTGACAACTGGTAAGATCGAGGGGAACAGACCAAGGGGAAGACCTAGAAACAAGTATCTGGATGGCTTGGCCTTGTGGCATGGTCGAGACAGAAACACGGAACTGATCCACGACTCTGTTGATCGAGTGAGATGGCAGAATATGACCGCCCACGCTTACCGGCATGGCACATGATGGATGGATCTTGATAATGAAATATTTAAAACCTGGATATTGGGTTGGGGTCTGTTGACAATGATATGTCTTAAATCAGGCATTGAGTTTGGATCTGGGCATTGAATTGGAGTCCCTTTGAACTCATGACAAATATATAGTAGATGTGTGTTGCTTCCAATTATCATGTGTTCTTTCAGCTTGAATTTAATGACATTGACTTTGCTATATTACCGAATCAATTTTGTATCAATATGAATAGGGAGCTGGTAAACATACCGATATTAAATAATATTAACTATATTTTTATGCGCTCGAACTTAAACTTTCTCTGGTGACCGCGGCAGTGGGGCCGATCCACGCACCAGTCAGTTGGACTTCAATGCTGACTTCTCGTTCAGAAAGCAATGGAAAAATACAGAACGCAAAATTACCAAGTAAATCACAAACCGCTCCTAGTATGACTAGGGGTGAATGCAAAGCCCTGCAAAGGAAATGCAACCTCTTAACTATTGCTTAGTATGTAACAGAGACGAGAGGAAGGAGATATACATATAGATACTCACACTTGGCAGCCAGAAAACGATGGTCGTAAAACTGGGGTGTGTCTAGGGCAAAGATCCCACTGTAGCGATGGGGGTTGGAGTAGACCAGCTGTAGAAGGTTTGTTGCGTTCTTGTCACTCGGTGTCTCCATGGTGGTGGCCAGGCATCATGTCCATGCAGTGGTTTAATGTGTTACTTGACAACCTAAAATTGATAAACTGTTAGTAATTAGGTCAAATACACACTGACTTAATTTTCAGATACTTCTTCTTCTTCTTCTTCTTCTTCTTCTTCTTCTTCTTCTTCTTCTTCTTCTTCTTCTTCTTCTTCTTCTTCTTCTTCTTCTTCTTCTTCTTCTTCTTCTTCTGTTCTATCCCTTTATCTCTGCAGTTGACAGTATTGTACTTGTAAGTTTTCCATTCTGACAAGGGCTATTTTGCAGTGACATATCTTGCTATAATTTCTACAAGCCATCGTCCACAGATGTTATAATAATAACAATTCTGTATTATACAGAGGACTCAGTATCGATAGCTGAAAATTCAAAGGACCCTATCACACGCATTGAGGCGCAATGGACATGTGGTGCTAGCTCCATATTTCGATAGCCCACTCGGACCTCCGGCGCTGACGTGGATATCAAATGGATCGCCTTTACTTCTCAAAATCTTTCCTGGTACCCATTTTAGGCTGGATCGACTTGGGGCACCATGTAAATATTTGGTCTATATCTATCTCGGAACATTGTGACGACTGGAAAATTAAGCAGTAGAGGATGCAATGTAATTATGCTTGATGGTCTAAGATGGTGGTATGGAGGCATATGATCGATAGGACTGACCCATAACATCGGAGGACCAGATCTGTTGAGAAACATTGACACATACTGCATATGGCAAGGCGAATTGTAATTATGATGATGATGGTGATCGTCCATCCGATATTATGTGTATTACCAGGTAGTTAAACGATATTAAGACTGGTTCCACCGGCTTTGATGTTGCATTGTGGTATTTCTTACTTCTTGGAGATGGTCTTAATTTCTGTTTTCTTAAAACTGTAACCCTAGTTTCTAACATATAGTAGCATACAGAGTATGTTGAAGATCTTCTTCATTGTCTGCAATCAAAACTTTAATATCAACATGTATTTCATTTTTGATGCTGTGACATCCATTAGCGAATAATTGTGTATCTTTGTAGTTTGGCATAGAGGGCAGGGTAGATGGGATGATACAGAGTCCACCCCTGGCTCGCGCAGGCCAGGTTCTTCACACAATGTTGAATGTTTGCATTTTTTGTTACATAATTTAAAAAAAAAAATAATAGGTGAGGAATCGGGCATCTGATCTTCTCGGACAAGGGCGAAACATTCGGGAGTCCCATGTGCACGTTAATGATTCATCGGCAGTTGGATATTGAAAACAACAGGCCTTGCAGCAACTGCCCAGTCAAAATATTTAAATTAGGAAAGTTTCTCACACACTATTCATAGTGTGTATGATTCTGGTATGCGGGCATTTAGATCCTCGTAGTACTACGGAGTTCGTGCACTGTACCGTGATTATAGTTGTATGGTCTATGGGAGGAGACTGGATCACTTTTGGAGATATCCCTGTGCAATGAAAGTAATCCTTTACAAACAAACACATTTATGAAAACATTTGCAAAGTGCAACCACACTTTTGTCAAAACAGATTAAGTATCATTAACTACTAGATGGCACTGACAACGTCCGGCTAAAGAAGTTAGAAAAATGATTTAAAATCAGTCTTAAGTCCTGCATATTTTTTCAAACATAACAAGGAAAAATAGGTTGACAGTTTGACAAACTACAGCTGAAAGTATAGGAGCATCTCTGGTCACAGGGTGTACATAAATTTAACATGCCACAGAATGTGTTCTTAATCTGGCGGTAAGTTAAGAAAAACGTTGCTTCAGCATTAGGCTGCGACACATATGAGTGGAGGAAACGAACAGACAACAAAGGCAATCGTTTAGCTAACTTCTAGCAACGAACATGATGAAAGTCAAGAATAGTTAGTTAGTTAGTCGCGGTTCCAACTTCACGGCAACGGGTCGTCCCCATAATTCATTGTTCCTGTGCCAGTGAATATCACATAAAAATGCTCCTCACTGCCCCATGTGAATAGTGGAACAGATAGGAGTCTCGACAAACCTACAGCCCGCACAGGTACACTGTGCATAATGCAGCCACCAGAATGCCAACACAAAAGTCCTCTACAAGAAATACTGCTCATCGTCGGTGGAAGCTGCAGTCACTAGACAACCAGCAGCCACACACTACTGCATAAGGCAAACCAGTCAAGTCTGCGACAAAGCCAGGCGCCATTATTCCGAACATGCAGTTCACGCTACAAACAACCGCGGACATACTTGTATGTAAAAGCTATTTCACTGTGTTTAATGCCGCCGCCAGAATGCAAATACAAAAGACCTTCACGAAAAATACAGTTGACAGAAAGTTAAGATAAGATGACGGAGTATTTTGTATGAATGGATACTGCCGGAAACAAGAGTCATGTAATGAAACAAGCTGCAGTAAGGCCAAACGTGAAAGTTATGTTATGTTTTGTTATGCTAGTTTATGTTATGTCGGACGACGTCACTGCACATTACGCATCCTCACGCGTGCTGATTCTTTCGATGCAGCAGCCATATTTATACTCAATGTTCCCATGAGGATCTGGATATGATAGCTCTTCTCTTAACCTAGAAGACAACATTGGCGTGCTTGACCAGGCTTTCTTCACAGTTCTCCACACCTGTCATTACTATTACTGAGACGTGTAGTATTGATTTTTCATTTTTCCCATGCCTTTATAATGCATATCTTTTATATTGTTGCTGTTTTCATTTAGCCTTGAATGATGGGTGAATGATATAATGTATGAAAGAGAGTGATAGAAGGGCAGAATGTAAGACGGGCCTGCGTACCCAATTCTTAACCCTTCGAAAGTAAAGTTTTGTTGTTGTTGTTGTTGTTGTTGTTGTTGTTGTTGTTGTTGTTGTTGTTGGTGCTGCTGCTGTTGTTGTTCTTGAGGTCGGACAAGTGCCAGAGTCTGTCCAGCAATTTGAAGCTTACAGGGAAGATGGAGAGCTTGTTTTGTTTTGTTTACTGAATATTGTTTGTTTTTGTTTTTGAGTTCGCTGGCTTTGAACTCAAGCGTAGTCCATACACGTGCTACCACTTCTAGTGCACTGGACTGATTTTTGCTTGTGGATTATCTTTCCCTATTATCAGTGCCCCTCGCCACTCCGACTTCTGAGGTACTTGTAATTTACGACAAGGACAAGAAATCAACATTTTAGTCTAGCTGGCCTGTGTAGGGGTTGAACCCGCTACCTCGGCGTCAGCACACCGGATGTTTAAGAGCTAATAATCTTATCCATTCGGCCATGCTGACCCCTTTTAACTGAATATGATGAACCTGGGGACAGGCGTAAATGGCCGGGGACAGAGATGAGCGGACGTAGCAGAAGTGAATGTATTTATGAACAGAACAATCTTGGCGGGAAACAAAGTTTAAACATCATCGTATCTTCCTTAATTGTTTTTTTTTTTTTTTATTATTATTTTAAAATTCTTCCTAGTGTTGTTGCCGTGAAGAGTCGCAGAGTGAAATTAGATGCAATTTTCTGAATTTCGTTTTGTCTTCATGGGTGTGCTGATGTAATACTTGATTTCTTTAATGTGTCTTTTACTCTATCTAGCCAACTCTTCCTGTGTCGTAATTTCTTGTATCCGAATGTTCTCATGTAGAATGTCTAGCCACTGGTTGATCTGTTTCATGCTAGCTAAATGTTCGATCCATTTAATTCTTTGATGTTCTATAAAGTCAGTAATCAGTGTTTTCCCGACACTTGTTCTTAGTCTATCATTTGTCTCTCTGTCTCTTCTTGTTTTTCCAGCTGCGTTTCTTACGCACCTCATCTCACATGGTACATCAGCGTTCCGGCGAATAAAGTATCATCAGCTTCTTTACAATATCCTACGCCAGTTGTTCTCAACCTTTTTTGGCCCATGCCCCCTTCACCTTATGTTCAGAGTGTCACCCCCCCCCCCCCCTTTGTCATATTTCCTCCATATAATACACCCTTCCCCGCCCATACACAGTATACGTAACAATGGAAGCTAAATTTAATAACACATACTAGAACAAGTCTAGACGTCTATATTTGAAGGTCTACTTGCGTTATAAAACGAATTTCAAGAGAGCGAGAAGTACGGAACTGTAAAGTATGGAGGTAAAAACAATATCAAGCAATCGAGTCTTGTATTAACGCAATCTTTAAATAATCTTAATGCGCCCCTGGAAACCCTAAAATTCCCCCCCCCCCCCGTCCCGGGAAAGGGGGGGGGGGGGTATTTCCCCACCGGTTGAGAATCACTGTCCTACGCGTTAGTGTAACGCGTGGACGATCAGGTCTAGTATTTTCCGAATAAGGCTAATTTTTTAATTCATCTTCATCTATTGATGGACGGTAAAGGGAAAAAAACCCTTGTCACGCCATGGGGAATATACAGGCCTCATGTTGGTAGCCCCATATTTTTGGACGAATCGGCAATTGCCGTGTGATGTGCCAGTATCATGCCGGTTACCTTAACTTCCCAAGGAATACAGGGTGTATTTTTAATGACTGTGGGGAGTTTGAAAATATTGCCGTTCCAAGTTTTGTATTTACCTTTTATGTTGCACGAACTCCACAGAGAGTGAATACAAAACTTGGAACGGCAATATTTTCAAAAACCCTTCAGTCATTAAAAACACATCCTATATTATGAGACCAGGTTTAGACTAGATCAGTGTGGGTGTCAAGTCACTGGGATAAATATACAATTACGCAAAATATAGTGAGGTGTTAGCCGTCAGGCGGTCCTGACGGTTTTATGTAAACAGAAAAAGTTCGTTCTAAATTTGAAATTACCAATAACAGATGTTTTACATTCTAACAATATCTGTGACTATGTGTTTTAATTGTTTCAGCTTCAGTAATAATCATATTTTTTCACTTCATATGATATATAACTCTGCAGTATGCACCTGACGACATGCAGCGGAATATGCTAGGCAATAAATCGTGCAATATATTGTTTGTGGATTGTGTATTTGAAACAAGAGGAAAACTAGAAATAAAATATATCTCAGAAAGAATCATAACAGTAAGAATAAAAGAACAAACAACTAGAATATATGAAAAATATACGCACCATGTAATACAAACAATAATGCGAGGAATTCTACGAAAACATCCATAACGTGCTAAATAAAATAGATACGCAGGACAACATCATAGTTATGGGAGACTTTAATGCAAGACTAGGACACAACAAAGCGGGCATAGGAAAACATCTTGGAACATTTGTAGACCAACATAATGAAAGAAATGATAACGGAAGTCGACTAATAGAGATATGCAGCCAACATGACCTGCATAACAAACACATTCTATAAACACAGAGACTCACAAATATAGACCTTGTATAAAAGGAACGATCTGGATATTAAAAACCAAATTGATTTTATATTAACAAGAAATAACAGAAAGAGAAATATATTAGATGCAAAGGCAGAGCCCAACTTAAGTATAAACACAGACCACAAAGCAGTCGTTGCCACAATAAGAACCATCAGTAGAAGAAAGCAAAGACCAGGAAAATACATGCCATGCGAATCAGTAAACTTAAACAACCTCAAAGACGAGAAAGTGAGGGAAAATTATGAGAAAGAACTAACTGAAAACTTTGTAGAATTACATATAGAAAGAAAGACAGTGGAAGAAGAATGGGAGATGTTCAAATCAAGCATTTTAAATACTGCAAAATTAACATGTAGAACCACGAGAAAAAGGCAAAACATGGATAAAGAAAATAACAAGTTGGTGGAACACAAAATTAAAGAAAGTTGAAAAGACAAAAAGGAAAAATATAAAAAGTGATCGAGGAGCAAACAGGAATGTGGAAGCACTAGACTCGAGTTTCGCTCTCGTTTGAGCTCGTCAGTAGTGCATATCCTTGACAGGACCCGGAAAGAAACCCCGGATCACTGGCGTGTGAAGCGGGTGTGAAAACACTAGACCACGCGGCACACGCTGGACACAGCCACATTATCACAACAAAATACTAAAACGTAACCCATCGTAGGCTGTAGCTCAAGATTTGCCCGATCGCTGCGACTGACATCCGTCAATCGATGTGGACCCGAACGATCAGGTCTTCTCACTGGCAAGGCACACCAGGCCGCCTAAAGTCCAGCGAGCAATAATCAAATTGATTTATTTGGTTGTTTCTGGATTTGAGAATTAAATATTGAGCACAGCCCACTACTGGCAACGCTGATCGTATTCTGGCATGAACATAAGGCCTATCCATGTCAATGTGGAAGCACTAGACTCGAGTTTCACTCTCGTTTGAGCTCGTCAGTAGTGCATATCCTTGACCGGACCCGGAAAGAAACCCCGGATCACTGGCGTGTGAAGCGGATGTGAAAACACTAGACCACGCGGCACAAGCTGGACACGGCCAAATTATCACAACAGAATACTACAACGTCACTCATCGTAGGCCAACACTGAGCCACTCTTTTAGTGAAGTTTATGTACTGAAAAGTTTTGTGATCATGTTGCATAATAGTGTGCACAATTGTGAGTAACTATTATACAGTGTTTTGAGGAATAGATCATCAAAAATCCCGCACGCGCGTTGAGTTATTACAGTGGGCCATGATGTATGAAGTTTGAGTTATTACAGTGGGCCGTGATGGCCGGGCAGAATGGAAGAGTTCGACTATCAGTCAAGTAAAGTAAAGTGCGGAGAAGAAACCACGGTGGCGACTTGATGATGATGAAAGTACAACTAATACCTCTAGGCATCAGATCTGCACACTAAACAAATAGTCGCCCTTATACACCAGAGCAACCGGTCAGTAGCACCTACACACCAGAGCTACCACCAAGTGTCGCTTATACAGCAGAGCTGTCAACCGCGCCGTGGCACTAACCCTGCTCTCTTTCCAACTCGTACCACTACCAATTTGTTGCTGGTTAGTTAGTTGCATATCCTTTACAGGACGTCGCAGTCAACTATAGGATTTTTTTTCGGTACTGTTTGTGATTTCTTGGTAAGGTTGCTTTCAGTAATGTGTTATTGCTTTCTGAACGACCAGCACTCATACCATTATATTAAAATAATCGCAAGGGGGTTTGCTTCCAAATTGGCCGCAGCCGTATTTCATACGCGGTATGCGGGATTATGAACTGTTGCTGGACATGACTTCTAATGTTTTCTCTAGGTTTGTTCTATAAACAGTGCACTGGCAAAAACCCCATGTTAATGATTTATTTTTTAAAATCAACGATAAATGTATATTCTTTTATTCTACAGCAGTGGTTCTCAACCGGTGGGGAATTCCCTCCCAGGGGGGAATTTTAGGGTTTCCAGGGGGGCGGGGGGGGGGGGGGGGAATGAAGACCATTTCAAGATCGCGTTAATACAAGAACCGATTACTTGATATTGTTTTTCCCTTCATACTTTACAGTAAGTACGTCTCATCCTTCTAAAATTCATTTTATAAAGTCAGTAGACCCACAAATCATGTTTTATATGGATGTCTAGACTTGTTTTAGTATGTGCTATTAAATTTACCTTACATGTTTACGTATACTGTATAGGGGTGGGGGATTTTTAGATTAGGAAATATGAAAGGGGGGGGGGGGGGGGGGGGGGGAATGACGTTCCGAAAATACGGTAAAGGGGGGAGGGGGCACGGGCCAAATTTTTGATAGGAAGGGGGGGGAATGACATTCTGAAAATATGGTGAAGGGGGGGCACGGGCAAAAAAAGGTTGAGAACCACTGTTCTACAGTATAGTGGCGGGTGCATTGGCGATGTTGGCAGTAATAATGTTATGAGCACTGTCGGACGAGAGTTTTCCGCCTGGGCTTGTCGCCTGTTAAGTGAAGAAAAGATGGGCCACCGATTCCTTCTGGCATTCAGGCCTACAAAGTGTGATGGCCCTATCGCATCACAGATCCATTGCATGAAATTGCTTCTGGACAATTTTGTTTTCAATACTATAGTAAATATAGTTATCTAAAAAAAGGCATCAAACTCACAAACAAATGTGTACCTATTCAATATCATTTTTATTGATCGGAAAACGCCATAAAAACTCATAGTCCAGATGTAAATAAAATGCTACATGACCTTTGCATGGCCTTGCCATCAACCTCAGGTTGAATGTCAAGGCTATTTTATGTCCAGTAGTTTGCCATTACTTTATGAAAGAGAATTCAACGCTTAAGTGCAAATTAATGCCGATTTAGGCGTTGAATCGACTACCTCGCCATCAGCACACCGGAAGTTTAAGAGCCTGCGCACTTATCCTTTCGACAATCATTAATATTCTACTGCATAAATTAATGCTAACAGGCAATACAAGACCTTCTTCTTCAGAACTGGCTCGCACTCAGACCTCTACGTCACAGCTTTAGGCGGAAGGACATTGGTTTGTTCCATGCATGTTTACCTTCATTGTTGTAATCTCGAAGCTCTGTCAATGCACCTCATTAAAGAACAACAGATGAAATGTTTTGGCCACCTCACAAGAATGCAGTGGTATCACTTGCCGAAAGTAGCCAAATTGAAGAAATACAATGGATGCAGAGCAAGGGGAAGACCATGTCAAAGATGGAGTGATGGTATCAAGAACAACCCTAGAGAAATGAATGCTAACTTACAAACAACATTACAAAGAGGGCGTACAAGATCGTTGCATTCTTTCCCCCCCCCCCCCCCCCCCCCCCCCCCTTTTCAAAGAAAAAAAAAAAAACTTTCACTGAGGTACATGGAGAAAGAAAAGAGAAAGAAGAAAGAGTGTGGACTGTACAAGGTCACATGGTGTCATGAGACCATTGCTACACACACACACACACAAACACACACACGAACGCACGAACGCGCGCGCACACACACACACACACACACACACACCACCCAAGATCCAATGAACGCTTCTTAATGTTGCGATATCGATGATGTTTTTTCCCCAGTCTGTTGTGTCATAATCAAAATTCAAAAAAAAAAAAATGATTGGAATTGTTACAAAAATACTGGAGTATGCATTTTTGACCATTTAATATTATAGAACATCGGATAGACGGGGCAAAGAAGTGACCAGGTTCGAGTCTCAGCCTAGAGTTGGACATTTGTACAAGAACCATTGATTTCTAGTCTTATCACATCGACTCTCCCAACCCGTCCTACCCGGTCTCTCGAGTAATAAGATCGGAACCTAGACTTCTCACATAAAGGCGAAAAAGAGGAGGCCCTTTTAAAAATAATGCAATCCAAAATCCTACGGTGGTTGGAAATCGCAAAGAGCAGGCTGCAAAGCCGCTGCGCTGGCAAACTTGTTAGCAAATAAATCATACACACGGGTGGATAGGGTCCGTTACTATGGGTGAGATCTGTCTAGAGCAGTGGTTCTCAACCGGTGGGACATCCACCCCCCCAGGGGTGGGGAATTTTAGCTTTTCCGGGGGGGGGGGGGAATTAAGATTATTTCAAGATCGCGTTAATACAAGTACCGATTACTTGATATTGTATTTCCCTTCATACTGTACGGTTCTGTACGTCTCACCCTTCTAAAATTCAATTTATAAAGTAAGTAGACCCACAAATCATGGTTTATGTGGACGTCTAGACTTGTTTTAGTGTGTGCTATTAAATTTAGCTTCCATTATTACGTATACTGTGTAGGGGCGGGGGCGGGATTTTTAGGTAGGAAATACGAAAGGGGGAATGACGTTCTGAAAATATGGTGAAGGAGGGCACAAGCCACATTTTTAGGTAGGAAATACGAAAGGGGGGGGGGGGGACGTTCTCAAATTATTGTGAAGGGGGGGGGGGGGCACGGGCCAAAAAAGGTTGAGAACCACTGGTCTAGAGGAAGCAAGATTTAAACAAATGCATGCTAAATCGGATACACGATACTAAATGGGATGCAATCCCCTCGAGAGAGGAGCGAGGAAGAAAGCTAAGAATATCTTTATGTTTAAACAGACTTAATCATATGTTTAAACAGTATTAAGAATATCCTTATGTTTAAACAGAGTTAAGAATATCTTTACATTTGAACAGTACTAAGAATATCCTCATTTTTAAACAGTATTACTAATATCTTTATGTTTAAATAGTATTAAGAATATCTTTGTTTGAACAGTATTAAGAATATCTTTATGTTTAAACAGTGTTAAGAATATCTTTATGTTTGAACAGCATTAAGAATATCTTCATGTTTAAACAGAGTTATGAATATCTTTAAACATTATTAAGAATATCTTTATGGACGCTCCGTGGTGTAGTGGTCAAGCCGTCTGTCTCGGGCTCCGAAGGTTGTGGGTTAGATTCCGGGCCGCATCCTTCGGTTCACGAGTGAATTTTTTCCGAGATTTCTGAGGGTCGTCGCTGGAGCTACCGAGTGCATTGTGCGACGCTTTCCGCGCAGCGGAAAGAGACTGAGCCATTTGGGATAAAAACCGGGTGCAATGAAGCCGACCCTGTCGACTTTTAAGCGACTTTTTTATTAAAAACATAATTAAAAATATCTTTATGTTTAAACATAATTCAGAATAGATTTGTGTTTAAACAGAATTAAGAGGATATGGCACAACACCAGCAAACGAATTAAAACATGTGTATATATCATTCAAACACAGAAGCCAGAACCAATGTTTCACATACTATCCAACATATTGCCTGCGCCTTCTATGTTTACACTCACTACGGGAACACATTGTTTTGATTTAATTTAGAACATGCATCCTTTCCTTGACAACATAGGCTTGTGGGTTATGGACCATTTCGCAATTATCCATCATCATCACGTGCCCTGCTTGCTGGCGCAGGCATTCATGTCTCTCCACAGATCTATGTCCTTGGCGTTTTGAGTCAACTCTGCTGATGATATATCTCCATGCAACCGGTTGGCAATTACTAAAGAAACACACCAGGGGCTTTTGAACTGAATTATTACAGAAGCATACTTAGGATGCTGTGGACCAAGAAGAGGAAACTTACAAACAGGCTACGAGATGTGGACATGGAAGACATCTGGCTCATAGACAGCGTCAGACCTCGCAAGTTGAAACACTTTGGCTGCATGAACTGATTCAGTGACATGGGATGATTAATCGCTTTAAGCGACTCCTCGTATCTGCCATGGGGTTATATCACGGAAATGTTGCCATTGCATTATAATAGAGCATGTCTTTTGCCATATTAACTTTTGAACAATAACTGTGACACACCCCTACTTCCCATACTGAGCCATTCATCTTTGTTTGATCCAGACCTACTTTTTGTGTGGCACCGAATCTGCTAAAGGCACGAGAGGATTTATAAGTACAGTTCTAGAAGGCCGGTCTTGTTGAAGAAGAGACAAAGGTCAACCAGCACTAGGGTGGACACAGGACACTGACGACGTCTGGTGCATGAAGTCTTTAAGGCAAGGGAACTGGCAAAACAGAGAATCTTTCGATGGGCCGTGATGTGAGCGACATCCTGCAAAGGAACTATTGTATGATGATGATGATGATGTATTTATGGGAACCTCATAAAAACTCAAGGACACATGTTTTAAACTTAAATGTTGTACTAACGTTATTACCCAGAGGAAAGGCCAAAAGGACACATAATTAGATTGCAGCTGCTACCTTTAATATTTGGACTCTTTCACAGGCGATTGAAGAGGAGGATAGAGGACGTATGGGAATGTCCTGAGTATTGTGATGTCGCTTCTTGATTCAACTAAACTCAACTTAACTCAACCCCACTCAACTCCACTCACCAAAGTCTGAAGCTATCGACCTAAGCAATCCCATATATCGGGATACAATATGGTAGATACATAGCTTGATGCGGTGCAATCTTAAGACTACATCTACAAATGTTTGTAGACATCTGCCGCTGACTCACGTTTGTAAATTTCAAGATTAGAAAACAAATAAACCCTAAGCCAGACTTGCTGACCCGCTGTAATATAAGCCTTGTTAATTTCTATCCACGTGCATACGAGTCCCCCTGTCAGCGCCCACAGCTGTCGCGTCATATTGAGTCCAGGAAGTCACCTGGTTCACACAATAGGAGTAGACTCAGCGAAAATACAATATGTGTGGCTGTGTGGGGACCAAATGGTGCGACAGTGTGAATTACTGCAAATCAACATCCTGCGCAAACACATCCACTCTGAACGCTGAACAGACGCTTGTTCTACGCACATCACACACAAATATCAGTTCGGAGATATGAGGCCATTAAAATAGCATCAGAAATAAATTCAAGGTATTGATTGGCACTCACAGAAATAAAGGAAATGAGTACACATTATAGGAAACACTAGACAATATAAAAATTGAAAGCTATAGTGTCCTTTGATTGATTGATTGATTTAGGAACCGACATCACAGCATTCGGGGCATTCCCATAAGCGCTCCGTCCCCATCCTCAGCAGCCAGCGAAGAGTTCCAACACCAATAGTACCAGTAGCGATCTGATTATATGTCTATCTCGCCTTTCCTCTGAGCGTCGATCGTAGGCCAGATCCCATCGTCATCCCTCGCTGTCTCATTCTTGCCAGACCATGGTGATCCATTTGCTCCTCCGAGGTGTACACGTGCTCCCACAAGGCCGCAACCACGTCTGCCTTATCATGCATCAATACTCCACCAAGTTTTGCAGAGCCAGCCAATCTGTCTGCCTGTTTATTCTCCAGCACACCAGCATGCCCGGGAGAAAAGATCCAGACGATGCTTGCCACCCGTGACTTCCGAAGCGAAGCAAGCCATTCTGCACGAAACTTGCCTGTCCTCGCCTTCCTCAGCATGCTTTCTGAGTCAGTTACAATCACGATGTGTATGTTGTTGTACAATTTTACTCATATCCAACATATTGCTTGCGCCTTCTATGTTTAAACTCACTACGTGATGTCCTTATCTCTTAACAACATGGAGACACTGTGCTATTGAACATAATATATTTAAAAAGAGAGGCAACGGCTGCAGCAGGATATAACAATATGAAATAAATGAAACTTCTTCAGGGACAGGACAATACAAACAGATCTAAAGAAAACAAAATTATAAAATTATAAACTAATAAATGTATAAAATAATATGTAAACATGTTTACATATAATTTTACAATTTTGTCTTTTCTTTAGATCTGTTTGTATTGTCTTGTCCCTGAAGAACATTCATAGAATCGAAACGTCGTCGTCTGTTGTATCCTATAATACTTATTTTTTATTGTATTACTTTTTTAATATATATATTTGTTGATTGTATCTTGTTTTAGGGTATTTTCACAATGTTTCACCTTTATGGAGTCCATTGTAAGGTATATGCACCGTGTTTGTGTTTAGTATGTCTCATCTTACCGCAAGAGTACATATGCCAAAATGTTTGCATTTCATATTCAACATAGCAAGACATTTTTAATACAGTTCAAGCCGTTTGGTGTTGTTTATATGCCTGTACAAAATTGTATGTTTCGTGAACTGCCGTTCGTTTCCTATACCCATATTTCTGCCTGTGTAAATGTAATGACATGAGATAAATTCAGAGAACTTATTCGCACTCACAGAACTAAATGATTATACAAGCAATACGGTATTTTTCGAAAATATGCAGTCTGGTCTGACGTGGAAGTCCGCTTATCCCTCAAGCTAAAGGCTGTTGTTATTTGAAGGTGGCAGGTTCGAATGCTAGAATGCCCATAGTTTTCAACTTTTCTAGCGTTTTATATCGTTCTATTTCTCCCCTTTCGCTGTAACAAAAGCCGATGAATACCAGTGCATTTATTATATTCATGATATGTCACCAGTGGTAAAAGTCTCTCAAGATGGATATTTTTGTGTATTATATTTCAAGAGCCGGTCTCTCTGGCCGAGGTGTTGAACGACTTTCTCCGTAATCCCGTTTATCCACGTAGGCTAACGCAGCGCGCGAGAATTGGAAGCGGTTCTGGCCGCGTTGGTAACTTCGGGATAAGTGAGCCGGCCGCCCAGAAAGCAATGGCAAACTACTGAGCGTGATCTTGCCAAGAAATCAACGACAGCGGTAAAATGCTTTTGTTGACATCGATGTCCTGTAAAGGATATGCGGAAAAAAAATATTTCAAGAGTGATTATCACATACACACTCGGGGATAAGTCGTAAATATCAGAGAATACACCCAAAAAAATTACTTTCCTGTCATTTATAGGACGTTGCAATTAACCACAACATTTAATGGCTATTTCTGATTTACTATGCAATTTATAAGGTTGACATTGCTTTCTGAACGGCCGACGCCTCTTACTATCAGAATCAACGCAAAGCGGTCTGCTTTCAAATCATCGGCGGATGATTTCGAATACTCGAATCGCCATGTCGATGATTGAGAAACTGAGTGTCACTAATCCTTTAACCTACGCGCCAGTTATAGAATACAGTTATAGAATCTTTTTTTTTTTAAATTCGCATATCCTTTTTACAGGACATCGCTGTCAACAGCAGCATCTTTCAGCTGTCTGTTGATTTCTTGGCAAGATTACGCTCAGTAGTTTGCCATTGCTTTCTAAGCAGCCGGCTCAGTTATCCCGCAAGTCACCAGCGGGGTAGAACCGCTCCCAGTTCTCGCCCGCTACGAGACTCTGCGTGGATAAACGGGATTACGGAGAAAGTATTGTAACCCCTCGGCCAGAGAGACCGGCATAGAATACACTAGACAACAGAAATATGACAAGGTGGCATCATCATCATCATGCAGTGCCTTGCCGGCTGGCGTGGACAATCATCCTTCTCCACAAATTGCAATCTCCGACGGCATGGATCAGTTTGTTTAGTGACTCCCTTGCCATGACACAAGACTGCCAAGAATGTTCTCACGCCGTCTTCCTCTATATCTCTTTCTATAAATCTGTCTGACTGTCACAACATGTTCCAGTTTTTGTCTTCTAATAATGTGGCCAAAAAATTATGACGGCTTCGTTTTGTTGTTTGTGAAAAGTTGTCTTTGCGACTCAGCTTCCCTTAAAATGTCCAGATCGCTCATTTTGGCTGTCCAATTAATTTTCAGCATTCTTCTGTAAAACCAAATTTCCAAGGCTTCCGGGAATTTTTCGCCTATTTTACAAACTGTCCAGGATTCCAGGCCGTATGTTAAAACTGGTTCACTGTAACTGCAAGAATTCTTTCTTATAACTTCAAGGACAAAGACTTATTGCACAAAATGTTCTTCATTTCATAGCATGCTGTTTTTGCTTGTCCTATTCTTTTTTTTTTTTTTTTTTTGTATCTGTGTGATGCATCTTCCATCTGATGTTATCCATGTGCCCAGATATCTGAATGTCTGCACTTGCCCTAAAATAACGTCATTTACTTTAATTGCATACATAGGGGAGTCACCGTGGCGAAGTGGTCAAGCCGTTTGACTGGGGCTCCGAAGGTTATGGGTTCAACTCCAGGCCGCGTCCTTCGGTTCACGAGTGAATTTTTACAGAGACTCATGTGGGTCGTCGCTGTAGTTACGGAGTTCGTGCTTTTTGCGAAGCTTTCTGCGCTGCGGAAAGAGACCGAGCAATATGGGATCAAAATCCGGTGTAATGAAGTCGACCCAGTCGACTTTTAAGCGACCTTTTAAAGCATATTTAGGCACAATCAATTTCTTTGACATCACCATAACTTCTGTCTTTCTATTATTCAACATAAGGCCCATTTTTTAAAAACTTTTTACAACCACTGTATATATCATTTCCTGTAGTTCCTTCTGACTTATTGCTATCAAGACTGTGTCATCAGCATAACGTAAGCTATTTATATTATGTCCACCAACCAGGATCTCTGACATATTTTCTGGATATATCATTACATATTCACTGTTAAAATTAGTTGCATATCCTTTACGGATAGCAGTCAACCCCGGCATTTTTTTGGCTGTTCATGATTCCTGTGCAAGGTTACGTTCACCTTTCATAAAAAAACCAACGCAGCTGTGTATCGAACGCATTCTGCGGTATTACCAACTGCGTTCGTAAAACCTTCGCCACAGAGCATGGGTTCACTGAACAATTCACTGTACAAATCTTTATTATTTGAAGGTCTTTGCCGTCAATGTTCTTCAGTTGCTGTAGTCATAAAAACTGTTCTTCAGTTGCTTTAGTAATTGTATTGTTTCCTCGTGTTTCACATTGTCAAATGATTTTTGAAAGGTGGAGGTACACTAAATTCTAGTGTGTCAATTACTAATGATACTTCCGTGTTGAATGGTGTCTAGCAGATCATGTTTAACCGTTGCCCTACCGCGACTACATGACGATGATGATGATGATGATGATGATGATGATGATGATGGATGATGATAATGATGATGATGATGATGATGATGATAATGATGATGATGATGATGATGATGATGATGATGATGATGATGATGATGATGATGATGATGATGATGATGACGATGACGATGATGATGATGATGATGATGATGATGATGATGATGATGATGATGATCATCATCATGATCATGCTGATGATGATGATGATGATGATGATGATGATGATGTATCGATTACCTTAATGGTTCCCTAGCGATCGTTATTGATACTATACAGCTTCAAAAATTCCGCTCACATTTCCGCTATTACTTTTAAAGGTGTGGGGTTTCGGCTGTATTGTTGTGCTTATCATATGAGCGCGGCAGCTCAGTGGATAGTATGCTTTCCTTACTACCCCGGTTCGACTCGCCATCGAAGCAGATTTTTTTTTTTCAAACTGACGTGGGTTCAGCCTAACATGAGTGCCATGATTACACATGGGAAATAAAGGTGGCCAGTGTGATACTGACCATATCACTCATCGTGTGCCTATTGGTCTATACAAATATGAGGCCAAGGCTATATACACAATGAGACTAACAGCATATTAAAAGATTATTTATAATTTTAAAAATATATACTTACTATTCATTTCTTCCGTTCCCGAGTTCATAAAATGGCAATAGCGCTCTAAACTGTGAAGTTCTGAATGACACTGATGACAATGGTTCAATCACAATGATCGGCACAGTTGTATGAACAATGAACAGTGAGTGCACTGTTGTCTACAGACGCATTCAGCATAGCCCACTGTCACTCTCTCTTGTCCTTCAGTGAGCGCCAAATAATATTATGTGTGTTTATTTATGTAATTGTCTTGAATATTATAAGAATCCAAATATCATAATGTGACTGTTGTTAACACTCTAACCGTCTAACGTGAACATTGTATATTTCTGAGGCAGATCTGAACAAGGAACTGTAACAGTGAGGGAATTAGGTTAGGAGTAAAGAGTTAAGGAATGCTGCGCATTCCTTGACTAGGGGGAAAACCATAGTGAACGTGTGTGCACGAAGGAAGAAGGGTATCTAGGAAAACACACACGTCACTTGGGGGCCAGCGAGAAGAGATGTCAACACCAAGAAGGGAGTCTCCATCATGTGGGCTGAAATAGAACGATTCGGCTAATAAAGTATGTTTCTAACAACGCGAAGACTTGTGTCCTGTACGATCACGTGCCTAACCTGTAATGTCACACTATTATAACAGGTTGATTTGGTGCCGTGAATTTATGAAACATGGGAGGTCGCGGAGAGAGAGAGTACCGCCATAGAAGATGGTTATGTCTGGGGTGTCTGGAGAAGTAAATATTGAGAAACGCAACAGATGAAAGCCGACTGTTGGTAGCTGTTCTGGGTTCTCACTGGATTCCTGGTTAAGAAGGAGATCCATTTTCAAGGACAGCGCTAAAAAAAGGTTTGATTGATAAACTTATTTTTTTTGAAAGACTGATGTTATTACATAATTATGAAATTAACTGGAGAACTGACCAACGCAAAATGGTATATTGAGATCAAGTAATGCCGTTCTGCATCAAAAATCAGTACAAATTATGAGTTTTAACCCGTGGGACTGTTGAAGGTGAAGTCAAGGTTATGGTGCAAATTCCATAATTATGAAATCAAGATCTGCAATACTCTCTACAGTCACTTCAATTAAAGGAAGGCATAAATGAAACTTGTCTCAACTCGGGGTTTGGAAGAAGAAGACTGTACTTAACAGTATAATAATAGTTAGGAAGTTTTTTGTTGTTGAAGGAATGGTAAACGGGAAATTGATGAGCTGAATAATACAAAGGCTAGCAGTTTTGGATTAACATATTTTTTTGATAATAACAATTATTATTGACGGAAACTGAAGATAAATTTTGAAACTTTATTTTTTGATAAAGTTTTAAGAATGTATGGGAAGAGAAAGGTGATTACTTCTTACTTTCTTACTTTTTCCTTACTTTTATTATTTTCAGGTGCGCACCTACCCAAATCTAATCTAGCTATTTTTTTTCTGTCTGTCCTAGAATACTGAGAGTGTGAGAATGTGAATAAGGGGGAAATAAAGGATAAGGGGAATATCTTCAGTTTTGTCAATCATAATTTAGATGGACATTTTAAAGTTAAAAGCGGTTCGCTTATGGAGACTTTTGTATTGTGGGGAATTTTATGGAGAGTTTTGTAGAAAGTTTTCTAGAGAACTTTATAACGAGTTTTGTAGAGAGTTTCGATATTATTGTCTCTGGTTAGCAATTGGCTATGAGGAGATAGGAGAATTGAGTTAGGAAATATATGAATTGTTGTTATTGTAGAATAGAGATGTAAAGTTAACTATTTAAAAGTTGGGGTTGAGATTTTTTCAAGGAAAAATTCTCTTTGAAGAAGGGGAGGCATTGTAACAGTGAGGGAATTAGGTTAGGAGTAAAGAGTTAAGGAATGCTGCGCATTCCTTGACTAGGGGGAAAACCATAGTGAACGTGTGTGCACGAAGGAAGAAGGGTATCTAGGAAAACACACACGTCACTTGGGGGCCAGCGAGAAGAGATGTCAACACCAAGAAGGGAGTCTCCATCATGTGGGCTGAAATAGAACGATTCGGCTAATAAAGTATGTTTCTAACAACGCGAAGACTTGTGTCCTGTACGATCACGTGCCTAACCTGTAATGTCACACTATTATAGAACAACATGGGTTGTTTCAGCATGTGTTGATAATGTGATTCTTCCAGTACTTTGAAGTGATGTGTACTGTAACAGTGAGGGAATTAGGTTAGGAGTAAAGAGTTAAGGAATGCTGCGCATTCCTTGACTAGGGGGAAAACCATAGTGAACGTGTGTGCACGAATGAAGAAGGGTATCTAGGAAAACACACACGTCACTTGGGGGCCAGCGAGAAGAGATGTCAACACCAAGAAGGGAGTCTCCATCATGTGGGCTGAAATAGAACGATTCGGCTAATAAAGTATGTTTCTAACAACGCGAAGACTTGTGTCCTGTACGATCACGTGCCTTAACCTGTAATGTCACACTATTATAACAGGTTGATTTGGTGCCGTGAATTTATGAAACATGGGAGGTCGCGGAGAGAGAGAGTACCGCCATAGAAGATGGTTATGTCTGGGGTGTCTGGAGAAGTAAATATTGAGAAACGCAACAGATGAAAGCCGACTGTTGGTAGCTGTTCTGGGTTCTCACTGGATTCCTGGTTAAGAAGGAGATCCATTTTCAAGGACAGCGCTAAAAAAAGGTTTGATTGATAAACTTATTTTTTTTGAAAGACTGATGTTATTACATAATTATGAAATTAACTGGAGAACTGACCAACGCAAAATGGTATATTGAGATCAAGTAATGCCGTTCTGCATCAAAAATCAGTACAAATTATGAGTTTTAACCCGTGGGACTGTTGAAGGTGAAGTCAAGGTTATGGTGCAAATTCCATAATTATGAAATCAAGATCTGCAATACTCTCTACAGTCACTTCAATTAAAGGAAGGCATAAATGAAACTTGTCTCAACTCGGGGTTTGGATAAAGTAATTTAAACTGACCATGGCGAGAGTCCCACATGAAAATAAGAGACTGGATAGCGTCAGCTTTAAGTCCAATTGTTGTTGACTGGATTACGTTTGCGCTGAAATATATATATGAAAGTCACAGATTGCTGTTTGAAAGTGAGTTTTTTTTGCTGAAGTCGTGAGCAGTTGTCGCTTGCGTGAAGGTGACCTTACTTGAAGGGAATCTACAGTAATCGAGCAAGTAATCAAACAGTCTTGTTGCGAGCCTGATATCGAGCATAATCAACGTCAGGAAATAATTGGAAAGAACTGACTTCGACTTCGATTGAATTATTAAGGAAAGAAATCCAGAGGCTCTTCTTTGTTCTGCTCATTTCAATGAGCTTGATTAGAGTCCTTTTTTATGTGGTGTAGGTAATTCTGAATCAGGAGGTCATTTAAATTCTTTTGTCAGAATTCAGGATTGAAACAGGAATATTTCTTCGTCAGGATCTTCGATTGGAGGCTTTAGTTAAGATAATTAGATAATATTAGAGTAATTAACAGATTATGTATTGTTGCAGGGTTTGAAATTAATATTGTTTGAAATATTTGTATATTGCTTGATAATTATAAATTTTAGGATGGAATCCCAAGATTTTTCACAGGTAATGACTGGAGTTGGCGGGGCAATATCAAGGTTGGATGCAGTGTTAAGACAACAAAATATAAGCACTGATGTTGAAAGATTTAGTGGTCAAGCAAATCAGTTTAAGAAATGGATTATTTCTATTGAGAAACATGCATATTTAGTAAACGCTACAGATGGAGAGAAAAGAATTTGGCATACAGAACAAGTACAAGTCCAGTTTCTGACCACATTAGAAGAAAGTTAGAAGCAGCAGGAGGTGAAACCTGGGAAGAATTTAAAGATGATCTCGCAAGAAAATATGCTGAAATTACTGATCCACAACACGCATTCTCAGTATTGCGACAGACTAGACAAAACAGCACAGAAAGGTGTTCAGTTATACAGTGACAGGTTAATCAATTTAGCTGAAGAGTCATTTTTAGGACAGAATGTACGAGCAGAAGAAGTGGAACGGATGTTAGTAGGGATTTTTGTTGATGGGATTAGGTCAGATGGATTGAAATTTAAATTATTAAGAGAGAATCCTGCAAGATTGTCACAAGCGGTAGATATCGCTATACAAGAGGAAAGCTTGAGGAGGAGGTTTAGGTTAAGGGTAGGACGAGAGTTAGGTAGTAGTTCGGAAGATAGAATTGAAGAACCTATGGAAATAGGACAGTATAGACATGGATGGAGAGGAAGACGAGGAGAAATACAGATGGTGCAAAGAAACGAGAATGTATATAATCAAGATAGAAGAGGACAAGTGAGAAATACTGTAAGAAACATGGAAGGTAACACAAATAACTCGAATGTGGTTTGTTGGGGATGTCACCAACGTGGGCACATTTTTCGCTTTTGTGGTAACAGAAGTGGCCCAGCGAATACGCAAAATAGTAGAGGTGTTCAGACGAGTATACAGAATAGAATTGCAAATGGCAGACCAGCAAATTGGAATTCTGGAGAAATACAGAGAAATTTTAGAAGGTCAGGAAATCAGGGAAATTGGCATCCCGCTTACTGAATAGGATCGGCAGTAGGAGGGAAGATAGTAAGATCCAAAAAGGGCATCAATATATTAAAAACCCAAAGGATGAGTATAATAGAACATTTAGAAATAAAAAACAAGCCGAGGTAAAACAATTGTCATTAAATATGGTAGATCCTAGCTCATGTATAGTACAGATAGGAAAATATAAAGTTAGAACATTAGTTGATTCGGGAGCACAAGTTAGCGTGATTAAAGAAGCATTTTTATATCGAATGTTAAAAAATTGTAAAATATTTAGAATTCAGGAGAATCTTCATTCGGTAACGGGACAAAAATTAGGAAGTGTTAGGACAAACGATGATAAATTTGAAATTAGGAGGGATAAATGTCAGGCATATGTTCCATGTGGTTAAAGATTTAAATAGAAATATGATATTGGGACGAGATTTTTTATTGAAAAATGGGGTGAGACTTTTATTTGATTTGCATAAATTAAAATTCCAAGATGTTTACGTAGATCTAGAAGAAGATATGCATGTGTCGACACTAGTTAGAGTCAAAACGACCATGAATTTAAAACCACAGTCAGTTAATTTGATACAAGCAAGACTGAAGAGAAACCCGTATTATGTAGCAGGAAACATAGTCAGAATCACGGAATTGCAAAATGAGATAAATGAGCCAGGTTTAGAAGTTCCGGATGGAATAATAGAATTAGATAAAAGTTTAACATTTCCAGTAATGGTTATTAATAACACAGGTAGAGAAATTAAATTATACAGAGGATGTGTAATAGCTAAGCTAGAACATAACGTTAGTGACATATTGGCAACAGATAGAGTAAATATGGCAGGCATAAGTTATTCAGAAACCTCTAATGAAAGAAGTAATAATAGACGCGGATACAGAAGAAAAGGGAACGTAAGAATGGATGAATTGATCCATCCATCTAGAAGAAATACAGCACAAATACATTCACTAGACAAAGTAACAAGAGAAAAAGAATTGTTAGCACAATTAAAAACTTCGCCAGAAAATAAGGAAGTGTTAGAACAACTTATAAAGCAAAATCAAGATGTGTTTGCGATAAATGATTTAGAATTGGGTAAGACACAAACAGTTACGATGGAAATAGACACGGGAGATCATCCACCAATTAGTTTAAAACCATACAGAACTCCATTAAGAAATAGAGAAGTCGTAGAAAAGGCAATAGAAGATATGTTGAAAGCAGGCATAATAACAAGATCAAAATCAGAATGGTCATCTCCGGTGGTAATTGTGGCCAAGTCTGATGGTTCGAACAGGTTCTGTTGTGACTACAGGGCGTTAAATAAAATTACTAAGAATGTAGCGTACCCACTGCCAGTAATTGATGATATTTTGGGGCTGCTTAATGGCTCTACATATTTCACAACGCTGGACGCAAGGGCAGGATTTTGGTGTATTCCGATGTCGGTAGACGCGCAAAAGAAAAGTGCCTTTTGTACTCATATGGGTTCGTACGAAATTTTTACGTATGCCATTCGGTCTGAAAAATGCACCGTCTCACTATATGTTCTTAATAAATGAAGTACTAGACGGTATGCAAAGTTTTGCCCTAGCATATATTGATGACGTATTGATTTTTACGAAAGGAGATGTAGAGAATCATTTAAAACATGTTAGACTAGTATTTGACAGATTAAGAAGGCATGACGTTAAATTAAAGCTTAGTAAGTGCCAGTTTTTAAAGACAGAAACAAAATATTTAGGCTATATAATAAATAGGGAAGGTATTAAACCAGACCAGGAAAAGATAAAGGTTATTAAAGAGTTACCTCCTCCCACTAACGTTAAGGAAGTGCGGGCTTTTATAGGAACGTGTGCGTATTATAGGCGGTTTGTACCAGCCTTTTCAAGGATAGCAATACCTATTACGAATTTAACGGGAAAATACGCTAGATTTAAGTGGGATGATGAGTGTCAAAAGCGTTTGAACTTTTAAAAGATAGCTTAACGGTGGTACCATTATTGACACATCCAGACCTGAATAAACAGCTAATACTATACACAGATGCTTCAGACAACGCAATAGGAGCATGTTTGGTTCAACCATATGAAGGAGAAGAATCTGGAATACCAGGGGTTAAAAATGAAAGACCAATCTATTTCTTGTCGCATAAACTCAGCAGAACTCAACGCAAATGGCCGATTATTGAGAAGGAAGCATATGCTATACACTACGCGCTGCAAAAATTAAATTACTACTTACATAACGCCAATTTCATTATTAGAACTGACCACATGCCATTAAAGTCGATATTAGAAGCACCAATACAAAATAGGAAAATACAAACGTGGGCATTGAATTTACAAGGGTACAATGCTAAGGTTGAATATGTGTCAGGGAAACATAATACGTGCGCCGATCTTTTGTCTAGAATCCCGTACCCACAGTCATCAGGAAACACGGAAGATGAAGTTGAACCAGAGGTAGACGATCGAAACTGGCAAGTAAATATATTAGATTCTGCCATAATAAATAGGGAAGAATTTGAGAGTTTACCATCGGAGCAAGAGTCGGAATCTAGAACAGAAGACCCACATTTAGAACAGTTTGATATGAAAACAGAACAAGAATTAGATCCAAAAGTAGTACAGATAAAAAAGAAATTGAAAGAAACCGGGGAAAATAGTTTTAAAAGAAAGTTTGTAGAGTTACAAGAAGACAATCAATTATATTATATCAGTGAAAAAGGTGAAGGAGTAAGAAAATATATTCCGAAACATTTAGAACAAGAAGTCTTAAAGGCATACCACGATAATAATGGTCATTTTGGACGAGATAAGTTAGTGAAGGCTATTAGCAGTAAATATTATTGGCCGAATTTATTCAAAAGCGTATATGAATATGTTGAAGCATGTGAAAAGTGTAGGTTAAGAAACATGAAGATAATTAAATGTCCTTTACAAGATACCGATATTCCTCAATTTCCAATGCAGAAAGTAAGTTTGGATATTTCAGGTCCTCATCCAAAAACATTATCGGGAAATGTATACCTACTACATATAGTTGATTCATATAGTCTTTGGCCAGAAGTGTATCCAATTCCAGACAAGAGTGCTGATTCAGTTATAAATATGCTTTTACAAGAATTTATACCAAGGTTTGGGTGTCCACAAATAATACTTACAGACAATGGGAAAGAGTTTGTAAATAAAAAGTTTGAGAAATTGGTAAAAGATTGGAATATAAAACACATTAGGACTTCATATTACAGACCAACTTCTAATGCTAAAAATGAGAGACAACACAGAACACTATACAATATTCTAGCGAAAAATGTAGAAGAACACGATATGGATTGGGATCTTTATTTGGGGATAGCATTAGCGGCGATACGTACACACGAAAATGAAGGAACAGGTTTCTCACCATTTTACTTAGTACATGGAAGAGAACCAATATTGCCAATTGATAATTTATTAAAGCCTAGGAGAAAATATCTGGGGGAAGATTTTCAAGAAACAAGGTTGCAAGAGATGCATAAAGCACATGTACGTTTAAGAAATAATATAATTAAGGCTAGAGAAAGACAGAAGAAATACGCAAATAAAAATGCACACTTACAAGAGTTTAACGTAGGTGATAGGGTATATTATAAAAACATAGAAAAAACTCTAAGTTTGATGCTCATTGGGTCCCGGGATACTATATTTTAGAAAAAAAAGGTCCAGTGTCGTATACTATTAAGAATCAAATTTCAGGGCATGTTGCACGTTCACATGTAGAACACTTAAGGCGGGATAATGAGGAAAGGAATGCAGAGAATAATAATAATAATTATTGTTCCGAAGAAATATTGTCAGGTGGACAGATTGTCAGACAATCGGTATATCCAATACCTATAGAGAATGGAAAACAAGTAACAACAGCATCTACTACAGCTGAACAAGAAGAAACGGTACCAAAAACAGTCATGACAGAGGAAAATAACGTGTATGACGATTATATTAGTGAAGAGTCAGTCAGGGAAAATATTGAACCTCCATTTATGAATACAAGACAGGCAGTAAAAAGAAAGTTAGATAGACAGAAAGAAAAAGAAATTAAGAGGCAAAGGAAACTTAGAGCGAATTCTTCGAGTGAGGAAGAGATGCCACTATTTGAAAATTTGTTGAGACGGCAAGACAGGAAAATTAGATTGGATTTAGAAAGGAAGAGATTAGCGGTTGCTAGTAATGGATATACAGATGGGGAACAAGAGATGGATGAAAAGTCAGAAACTGATGAAGAAGCTGATATGAAAGAAGATAGCTCTCCTCGAGAGGATAGCGACATTGATGTAGATATTGCAATTATAGAAAAAAAATTTGAGGTTATTAAAGAAATGGAGAAGAGATAGATGAATAGAGTGATACAAGGTTCTGCAGATGGCGGATAGAAGAAGAAGTTGGACACGTCGGAAAATTATTATTGGGTACTCAGAATATGGTCTTGAAATTTATAATGTATGTGTACATTGATTAATGTGTGGAGATTGAAATGGTTTGCTCAATTATTGGGACTTCAATTGTGTTTTATGAAATGTGAAAAATAAGTTAACTTAGATGGTTATTTTTACGATGTTTTGGGTTTGATTGAGTTACCCTAAGTGTGTTTAAAATGATTATTACTTTGAAGTTCAGTTAGAAGTTGAATTAAAGTAGTGGTTACTGAAGTGACTCTATATGTAGTAATGGAGGGGTATGTTGTTATTACATGTGGAGTATGCAATGTATATACAAGGTTTATAATAGGAGCTGGGTTGAACAGCGTTTAATGGGAGAATATGGGGGGGAATGCCAGGTTGAGTTTTGGCATTTAAATAACTGCATATTGGAAGAAGAAGACTGTACTTAACAGTATAATAATAGTTAGGAAGTTTTTTGTTGTTGAAGGAATGGTAAACGGGAAATTGATGAGCTGAATAATACAAAGGCTAGCAGTTTTGGATTAACATATTTTTTTGATAATAACAATTATTATTGACGGAAACTGAAGATAATTTTGAAACTTTATTTTTTGATAAAGTTTTGAGAATGTATGGGAAGAGAAAGGTGATTACTTCTTACTTTCTTACTTTTTCCTTACTTTTATTATTTTCAGGTGCGCACCTACCCAAATCTAATCTAGCTATTTTTTTCTGTCTATCCTAGAATACTGAGAGTGTGAGAATGTGAATAAGGGGGAAATAAAGGATAAGGGGAATATCTTAAGTTTTGTCAATCATAATTTAGATGGACATTTTAAAGTTAAAAGCGGTTCGCTTATGGAGACTTTTGTATTGTGGGGAATTTTATGGAGAGTTTTGTAGAAAGTTTTCTAGAGAACTTTATAACGAGTTTTGTAGAGAGTTTCGATATTATTGTCTCTGGTTAGCAATTGGCTATGAGGAGATAGGAGAATTGAGTTAGGAAATATATGGAATTGTTGTTATTGTAGAATAGAGATGTAAAGTTAACTATTTAAAAGTTGGGGTTGAGATTTTTTCAAGGAAAAATTCTCTTTGAAGAAGGGGAGGCATTGTAACAGTGAGGGAATTAGGTTAGGAGTAAAGAGTTAAGGAATGCTGCGCATTCCTTGACTAGGGGGAAAACCATAGTGAACGTGTGTGCACGAATGAAGAAGGGTATCTAGGAAAACACACACGTCACTTGGGGGCCAGCGAGAAGAGATGTCAACACCAAGAAGGGAGTCTCCATCATGTGGGCTGAAATAGAACGATTCGGCTAATAAAGTATGTTTCTAACAACGCGAAGACTTGTGTCCTGTACGATCACGTGCCTAACCTGTAATGTCACACTATTATAGTACTCCGTGTCGTTTTCATCATATACGGTAAGCATCTGTTTGTGTTATACCCTCAGTAGTCTGCTGCGGTTTTCTCTCGGTAGCATGATGCTAACCTTCAACGTGGTGACAATTCTTGATGAAATGGTTGAGTTTTGGTATTATCCACTGAGTGGTAACTGTTTGAGTTGTTACACAATCAGTGGAATTTGATGTGAAAATCACTCGCTAGAGTTTTGCTGTGATAACCATTGGGTGCAGGTGTGATGACCACTCAGTAGAGTTTTGGTGTGATGACCACTCTGACGAGTTTTGGTGTGATGACCACTCTGACGAATTTTGGTGTGATAACTACTCAGTAGAGTTTTGGTGTGATGACCACTCTGACGAATTTTGGTGTGATGACCACTCTGACGAATTTTGGTGTGATGACCACTCTTACGAGTTTTGGTGTGATAACTACTCAGTAGAGTTTTGGTGTGATGACCACTCTGACGAGTTTTGGTGTGATGACCACGCTGACGAGTTTTGGTGTGATGACCACCCAGTAAAGTTTTGGTGTGATGACTATACCAACGAGTTTTGGTGTGATGACCACTCCAACGAGTTTTGGTGCGATGACCACTCCAACGAGTTTTGGTATGATGACCACTCCAACGAGTGGAGTGTGAGACCATTCAGTAGTGATTTGGTGTGATGACAACTCAGTAGAGTTTTGTTGTTATGACCATTTAATCGTTTTTTGTGTGATGACCACCCAGTAGAGTTTTGTTGTGATGACCACCCAGTAGAGTTTTGTTGTGATGACCACCCAGTAGAGTTTTGTTGTGATGACCACTCAGTAGAGTTTTGTTGTTATGACCATTTAAAAGTTTATTTGTGTGATGACCACTCAGCAGAGTTTTGTTGTGATGACCACTCAGTAGAGTTTTGTTGTGATGACCACTCAGTAGAGTTTTGTTGTGATGACCACTCAGCAGAGTTTTGTTGTGATGACCACTCAGCAGAGTTTTGTTGTGATGACCACTCAGTAGAGTTTTGTTGTGATGACCACTCAGCAGAGTTTTGTTGTGATGACCACTCAGTAGAGTTTTGTTGTGATGACCACTCAGTAGAGTTTTGGTGTGATTAACACTCAGTAGAGTTTTGGTGTGATTACCACTCAGTAGAGTTTTGTCTAGCCGGTCTCTCTGGCTGAGGGGTTACAACACTTTCTCCGTAATCCCGTTTATCACGCAGAGTCTCGTAGAGGGAGAGAACTGGGAGCGGTTCGACCCCCGCTGGTGACTTGCGGGATACTGAGCCGGCCGCTCAGAAAGCAATGGCAAACTGCTGAGCGTAATCTTGCCAAGAAATCAACAGACAGCTGAAAGATGCTGCTGTTGACAGCGATGTCCTGTAAGGGATATGCAAAAAAAAAAAAAAAAGAGTTTTGTCTGATGAACAATAAGTAGAATTTTGGTAAGATGATCACTCAATACTGATTTGAATAGTAATAATTACTCAGAGGTTCTGCGTGTTGTTTTGTTTGTTTTCTACACACAGTCCGCGTTTGATGAGAGCCACATCGGTAGAACTCCCATGACTATGTTGATGTGTTTCTGGCACCACCATCTCACTGTACACACAAAACAGCACGCAGATTGCCCTGACAACATCCAGATGGCGACGATCCAGGCTGTGACTGTCAGAGACACTTGTAAGTCACAGACATTCCTCCAACGTGCTCACGTCACAATCTGAGGAAAGAATATTCAAGTAGATGCGTGAACATTTATGTAGCATAGTGGCTAAACGCTTGCCTGATGGCCCACTGGTCCTGGATTTGAATTCGGATCAAGGCGGATTTAAAAATTTGACCTGGTCAGTCATGTGGACCCAGCATAACGTGAGTGTCCTGAAATGTCTTGGGAAGTAAAGGTTGCCGGTCTGATATTGACCACAGCACCCCCTGGAGTGTCCATGAATGAATATGAGTCTAGTACAGTGGTTCTCAACTGGTGGGGAATCGGAAATTTTAGGGCTTCCACGGGGGGGGGGGGGGGGGGGGGAGCGGGAATTAAGACCAAAAATTTTCAGACTCAAACTGGCTTCAAGACCACAGAGATGATATTCTGAATATATGGTAAAAGGGTGCATGGGCCAAAAAAGGTTAAGAACCACTGGTTTAGTACCATATACCCAATAAGCCTTAAAGCATATTATATTTTATAAGAGTGGTACAAAGTAATATGAAAGACCAACCTGAATATCGAACATTTAATATTAGCTTTCCATCTACATATCGAACATTGAATGTGAGCCGCCTATCTGAATATTTGATATGAATTACCTACTTTAATATCGAATATTGAATATGAACGATCTATCTGAACATTTAAAATGAATGACTTATCTGAATATCGAACACACAATATGAATTTCTTATCTGAATATCGACAATTTATTATGAGAGACCTATCTGAATACTGAACTTTAATATTAATAAGCTATCTGAATATCAAGCATTTAATTGGAAACACATATCTGGTTAGATTTAATATAAACTACTTTATAAATATCAAGAAGTTTAGTTTAGTTTAGTTTAGTCGATGGATCAACATCACGGCACACGGTTTAACCTATAAGTGCTCCGTTTCCTCCTAACTCAAACCTGAGTCTGGAGAAACGCAGCTCAATGCACGAACTCCGTTGCATCAGCGAGGATCCTGAAATACTTTGGGTAGCTTTTTAACTCGAAATTTTGCCCGAGCAGCGCCGTTAGCCTACTCTTTTTCGATTTCCAACTGCCAAGGGATTTGTTACGAGAGCAACAATACACACGAGCATCCGATCTCACTACCCAGGGACCAGGGGAAATTTTATTACTGGAAGTCCAGGTGGATTTTTTAAATAAATCCTGGTCCTCGCTGGGGCCTGAACCCGGGACCTCCAAGAAATAATACGAATGACCTATATGAAGATCGCATGTTAATATGAGTGACACTTCTAAATAAATGACATTTAATATTTGTCCCATTTTCCGCCATCGATTATTCTTTGGTTGAAACCTACTTTCTATTTGGTACTGAATCTGTTAATATTGTACATTTAACATGATTGGTCCATCCGAAAATTAAACGTTTGGTATGAGGGATTCATCTAACAAGCTAAATTGTAATATGAGTTACCCATCTGAATAAGGTACGTTTAATATGAGAAACTACTAACACGGGGGATCTAGTTGTCTATTACAGATGCTGTATGAGTAATCCACATACATATTGCACATATTATATGTGTGATCCATGTGAATAATTTACAACTGATGTGGGTGATCCATGTATATTATAACATTTCGTGTGCATGCTGCATATAAGTTGGATTTTTCTTATCGCTACATTTGTTTATCACCTATGTAGATCAAAGAAGTAAATCCAGAGAGTTTAAACGAGCAGGTTTTTTTTTGTTTTTCGCTGACGACAATATAAGAACAGTGTGAATCTCCGGAACCATATAAATCTTCTAAACCTATCAAATTTATGACAGCATTAATAAAAATGCTGTCATAAATTTGATATGAATATTAACATCGAGGTATATAATGTATGAGAACTCCACAATCGCCAGTGCAATATAATGTAAATATATAAGGTAAAGCATTAAAACAAGTAAGAGATTACGAGTATCCCGCCGTCATTGCAATGATGGCTTTCAAATACTGTTAACCTCCCTTGTATTCTTCCCAAGGCAGTTTCCGTCAAGTGTCTGTGATGGAATAGGGCAATCACAATGTGTAGTCCCGAATGCACGGAGTAATAAGTGGCCAGTCTTTCCCTCACTTAGCTGGCGATGAGCCCGGGCATCGAAACCTCGTCCGACCGCGCTCATGACAGTATCAGCGCAGTTCCCTATTAACTTCGCGAATCCACACGCTATATAATATGTTATTCTTTGTTGCAGACGCAGATAATTCTGTCAACGTTCTTTTGCCACATGCATTCTTTATCTCTAGTTTTAGAGGATCCAGAATGAGTTTTATGCAACCACGTTAAACTTTCAGTCCCATTTGAGAGCTGTTGAGGACCTGGTAATGTTTATTCTTGGCGGCTGTTTGTGATCCCCCAAACAGGAACAGATAATACTTTGTTAAAAACAACGGCCCACAAGGGATTTAATGAACTGAAGACTGTCGTAAATTTCCTGGATGCTCCTCTGCATACAGAATCCCTCTCGTGAACTGTAAAAGTGATTAAGATGCGTCATCCCTGGAATTCGATAGCGTGTAATGTGGGTGACATTTGAAAGACAAAACAACCGCTACTTGTTTAGCGTTTGTGTTGTGGATACGAGTAATTGGATTTTCCTTTTATTTTTCGTAGTAGTTCGGTCATTTCTAGGATTACTTGCGCATTGGATCTAAGTATTTCTGCGGCGCCATTCCAACTCAGTAGTTTTGTATGTATTTCCTTTATTGTGTATCATTGATGTTAATATTTTCAGGCAAAGTATTGTTGTGTCGGAGCGAAGATAATAATACAAGTTTGTGTACCGCGCGTCGTCGGACTGTACAAACGATCACTTTCCCTAATCACTGAAAGCTCTATACCCAGACTCTGTTATGATATGCTGTTATGATAGCTCTTAGAAACGAGGCGAGGATCCTGAAATACTTTTGGTAGATTTTTAACTCGAAATTTTGCCATTCCAGCTGACCATCTTAACTAGGGCTTATTGTAGGGGTATGTCTTACATTAAAAGCATACTGAAATATCGTGCTATGGCTTATTTCAGGGGTAGGTCTTAACGTCGGGGAAACACGGTAATAATTTCTTTTGGGGAACCATTTGAAGGGACAGGGTTGAATCCCAGTATGGTAACCATAGACTTGAATTCTTATTTTGTGTAGTGTGTCCTCTAATCTCTTCTTCTATCTTCTACTTCTATGAACTGGAATCAATACTTATGAATTTGTGTACGAGCTATCAATTACTATTATCTCATTACATCTTTGGCGAAGGGTTAAGGATGCAGTTCGTAATCCCGCATACCGCGTTCGAAGCACAGCTGCGGGCATCAGACCGCCTTGAGTTAGTTTTTTACGAAATGGTGTGAATGTCGGTCTTTCAGAAAGCAATGGCAGACTACTGAACGTAAACTTGCCAATAGATCACAAACAGCACCCCCAAAATATGCTGGTGATTTTACCGGAGAGAAGCCAAAAGGCTAAGAAAAAATGGATAACTGAAGAAGTATTAAAGTTGATGGTCAAAAGAAAACAGAGTAAAAATGGTAAATATGAATATAATTAGATAAATAAAGTAATAACTCCCCCGATGGTGTTTCCACCTTGTCGTGGTGGGGGAGCTTGAGTTTCTCAATGACCCTGAGAGCTATGCCGGCGGTAGCGTAGCTACCAGCAGGGCCTCCCAAGCCAGGTCAAAGGGTAGAGAACAGACAAAGAGAAACACCCTGGTCCTCCAGGTTGGGGGTTGAAGCGTGGGGTTTTGTAAAAACCTTTCTTTGTTACGAAACAAATACATGAGCCTCGATATCGGACTGACTTATCTGGACAACGACCTTGGAACGTTAAAGGAATTTTGAGATTTGGAACATGGAATGTACGGACACTATATCGAGCTGGAGCGGCCGAAGAACTAACCAGGGAGCTGGTTGAATATCAAATGGATATCACAGCAATTCAAGAAATAAGGTGGCCAGGAGAGGGTACTTTAGAGCAAAATGGAATGATTATAATATATGGAGGAAACACCCAAAATAAACATGAATTAGGAACAGGATTTGTCATCAAAAAAGAGTTATGGGGGAACGTTTTAAACTTTAAAGCTTTTAATGACAGGATTAGTAAATTACGAATAAAAGGTAAATGGAAAAATATAACGATGATTAATGTACATGCACCTACTGAAGAGAAAGAAGATGATATTAAAGAAGACTTTTATAATGATCTGGAAGATGTCATAGAAGAAACCCCCAAACAGGACATCCTGATTGTGCTGGGAGACTTCAATGCAAAAATAGGTAGAGAGCAAACTAATAAAAAAGTGGCCGGTATGGAAAGCCTACATACAACTTCAAATGATAATGGATGGAGAGTCATCAACCTGGCAGAAGCCAAAGGACTGCAGATTAGCAGTACCAGACTACAAAGAAAGGATATACACAAACAAACTTGGAAATCATATGACAAGAGAACCTATAATCAAATAGATCACATTTTAATTAACAACAGAAATGCATCAAACATACAGCAAGTCAGAAGTTATAGAGGAGCTGAGTGCCACGGTGACCATTTCCTCGTTGGAGCAAAATTTAAAATAAAACTTAAGAGAGCTTTCTATACTAAATTACAAAGATTACACCCAACATATAACAGAGAAAAACTACAAGACATCACAGTCAAAGAGAAATTTACAGATGAAATAAAATGTAAACTTGAAACTTTGCAAAACCCTTTGGAGGAAAGCATTGACCAAACTTGGTTGAACATCAAGAATACAATTCAATCTACCGCAGAAGAATGTCTCGGTGTGTTAACCACGCATAGAAAGAACAGATGGTTCAATCAAAAATGTGAAGAAGCTGTCACTAGGAAGAAGAATGCCAGACATGTATGGTTAAATGACATCAATAACATCCAAAAGGAAGAGCATTATAGAAATGAATGTAAAGAGGCTACAAAAATAGTCAGACAGCAGAAGCGAGAATATATGAGTAATATAATCAAAGATATGGAAACTAATCACCAGAAAAATGAATCCAGAAAATTTTTTAAAGTACTGAAGTCAATGAAACGAGGGCACCAACAAAACACATATGGTTTAAAAGACAAAAATGGGAATATGATAAATACCAATGAGGAAATGTGCAACACATGGAAAGAATATTTTATTGAATTACTAAATTGTGAAGCTCCAAGTAACATTTTCCCACAGGAAGAGGTTCTAACATGCGAACCACAAATTGAAGAACCTACATTTGAAGAAATCCTATATGTAATCACACGACTTAAAAACAATAAGGCAACTGGGACTGATGGAATTGCTGCTGAATGTATAAAGGCAGGTGGCCATGCATTACATCTAAAGCTATACGAACTAATAATAAAAATCTGGAGGACAGAAGAATTACCCCATGACTGGAAAGAGTCATTATTGATACCTATCTTTAAGAAAGGAGACAAGTTCCAATGTGGAAATTATAGAGGAATATCACTACTGTCCACAAGCTATAAGATACTATCCGCAGTATTACTAAATAGACTAAAACCATATTCAGAAGACATATTAGGTGACTACCAGGCGGGTTTTAGACAAAACAGATCAACAATAGATCAGATATTTATCTTACGACAAATAGCCGAGAAACATTGGGAATATAAAAGAGATCTCCATAACATTTTTGTGGATTTTAAAAAGGCTTATGATAGTGTCCATAGGAATAGTCTATGGAATGTTATGCAGGAATTTGGAATACCAAGGAAGTTAATTAACATGACCAAACTATGCATGGAAGATACTTATAATATAGTACATATAAAGGCAGGAAATCAGACCCCTTCCAAATAACATCTGGCTTGAAACAGGGTGATGCACTATCGCCGCTACTCTTCAATCTGGCTCTTGAGAAAGTTGTAAGGAAGGTAAAGGAGGAATGTGATATTGGAGGAACATCCAAGCTGCTTGGTTATGCAGATGATATAGATATTATAGGGCAAAGTGAACAAAAGACATTAGAAATATTGACTCACTTAAAGGAAAAAGCCCAACAGATGGGGCTGGTTATCAACCAAGATAAGACAGAATATATGGTAATTTCAAGAGACGGAATGGCTAAAAACTCTGGCCACATACAAATAGATAATATGACCATTAAAAGAACGGAAACATACAAATACCTGGGTACAATCTTCAACTGCACCAACATCATAAGGGAAGAAATACAAGCTAGAATCAACTCTGGAAATAAGATATACTATGCACTACAACATCTACTAAAATCAAAGGCGCTATCTCGTAACACCAAAATCACAATATACAAAACACTGATCAGACCAGTTGTGCTGTATGGCTCTGAAACCTGGAGTACAACGAAAGGAGACGAAGCCTTGTTACAAACCTTTGAGAACAAAATTTTAAGACGCATCTTTGGACCCATTAGGGATACACAAAGTGGAGAGTGGAAAAGAAGAAGTAACAAAGACATTTATGATTTGTTTAAGTCCCCGCTAATCACTGGTATCATGAAGGCTAATAGACTACAATGGCTGGGGCATATAGAAAGAATGGAAGATAATAGGGAAACAAAACTCGCTTACACTCAGGAAATAAATGACCGTAGACCCCGAGGTAGACCAAGAAGGCGGTGGAGAGATAATATACATACAGACCTACAAGCACTTGGAATCAACGACTGGCAAGAGAAGGTCCACCAGAGAGACGAATGGAGACAGATTGTATTTGCAGCAAAGAACCTCAATGGCTCGGAACGCTGAAGAAGAAGAAGAAGAAGAAGAAGAAGAAGAAATAAAGTAATAAGAAATAATTCTGTGAAAACAAAAGAAAGTTGATTGAATGAACAGTGTAAGAAAATCGAATTAAATTTTATTAACGGTACAAAAAATATGCACAAACAAATCAGTGAGCTCACCGAAAGAAAAATAAGAATACAAACAGGGTGTTTAAAATCAAAAACAGGAGTGATATTATTGGAGGAAGACGCTAGATAAAGAGGTGGAATGAGTATATAAGAGACGTAAATGATGGAGAAAGGGCAGAATTAATAGAAGAAAGTAACTTAGAAGATCCACCTATTCTAAAAGAAAAAGTCGTTGATACTATCAAGCATATGAAGAAAGGAAATACAGCTGGGCCAGATGGAATCACAATAAAAGAATTAGAAGTAATAGGAGAATTTGGAGTAGATATATAAACAAAGATTTTGAATATTGACTTTGAAAGATTTTTGAATATATACCAAGCGATATGTTGAAATCTGTATTTATAGCTATACAAAAAAACCAGGAGCTATTGATTGCGGCGATTTTCGTACGATTAATTTCATAAATCATGCCACTAAGATTCTACTCAGAATTATAATGAGAAGAACAAGAAAGAAAATAAAAATGGAAAATGGTGAAGAATAGAATGGATTTGTGGAAGGATAAGGTACAAACAATGTAATAAATACATTACGGACACTGTTAGAAAGATCAATAGAGACAAAGAAAGACATATATTTGTGCTTCATAGATTATACTAAGGCATTTGATAAAGTAAAACATGATGAAATGAATAAAATGTTGGAAGATATTAACATTAATGGGAAGGATCTCAGAATAATAATTAAAAAATATTTACTGGAACCAAATAGCATCAGTTAAAATGGGAAATTTAAAAATAAAAAGAGGAAATTATGAACACATAAAGCTGGGAGTAAGACAGAGATGTGTTTTATCACCGGATCTCTTCGCCCTCTATAGCGAAGTAATAATGAGAGAAATCAAAGAAAAGCCAGAAATAATATTCGGAGGTTATAATATAAATAATATACGCTATGCTGATGACACATTATTTATGGCGGATAATGCAACAGATCTGCAACAACTGTTGGACATTGTAGTAACAAACAGTGCAAAGAAAGGACTCTCCTTGAATATCAAGAAAACTGTAACAATGGTGATATCAAAGAAACAGGTAACACCCAAATGTGGAAATAGAGATGGAAGGGAAAATTCTTCACCATGTGGATAGTTTTAAATATCTAGGGTCATTTATAACATCAGATGGAAGATGCACAACAGAGATTAAGAGCAGAATAGAGCAAGCAAAGGCTGCATTTAAGAAAATGAAGAATATCTTATGCAATAAGTCAATATAATTGAACGTATGAAAGAGAGTGCTAAGGTGCTATATAGAACCTGTTTTGCTGTATGGCTGTGAATCTTGGAATGCAAATGAACAAATTATGAAGAGATTGGAAGCAACAGATATGTGGTTCCTGAGACAAATGTTGCGAATTCCTTGGATTGCCAAAGTAAAGAGGCTAATGAAACTAGAATATTATATACAATAATAAGAAAGAGGCAAACAAAATTTTTTCGTCATGTGATGAGAAGTGAGGCATTGGAGAACATCGTGACAACTGGAAAGATCGGGGTGAAGATAGCCAGAGGCAGACCAGGAGAAATGATGCTGGATGGATTGCGACGGTGGCATAAACGAATATCAACGGTCCAGAAAACCAAAGACGAGATCTGTGGGAACTAATGAACGCTTACGCCAGTCGGCATGGCACTTGATGATGATGAGATATAAATACAAAAGTTCACGACCCTGTTTACACGTACTGAGGTATGTAGGGCTAATGGTTATGACATCGACCAAACAGCACTTGAGGGCTGATGTGTTCAGCTTGTAATTCTCAAGGTATTCCCTGGTACTCATCTTAGGCTGGGTCGATTTTAAACATCCGTCGGAATTCGAATTCGAACCGGGACCAGCAGGCCGTCAGACAAGAGAGCTAGCCTTGCTAACTGGGCGGCTGGGGTATGTGTGGTCGTGTAGTTTGTCTGTAATCATTTCTGTGCCTACACGAAGTATCCGGCTGTCAGTGGCATGTTGGGGTTGTGTTACGATTTGTGCGTGCCAACGGCTCTGTGGCTTGGGTGATAGCGAGAAGCAGTTTCATAGTTCCCCGTCTGACTGAATCGATAGTTCGAAACCAGTGGCGGATGATTTAGCAGCAGACCGCTTTGCGTTGTTTTCGATGATATGAGGTGTCGGCCGTTCAAACAGGAAGGCTGAGTTAACATTGCCTAGTAAATCATAAACAGCTAATGCATGCTGGTGTTGATTGCAATGTTCTGTAACGGACAAGTAGATAACTTTACGGGTGTTATGTTTCAGTAAAATGAGAGAGAACTTTAAAGCAACGCAGATGCAATTTCTCAGACAAATGTTGCCAATACCTTGGACTGCAAGAATAATTAACAACGAGCAATAAAACTAGTGAGGTATGCGTAGCTCCTGCGAAAATGTGAGAGATTCTAAACACGGACACATAAATAACAGGGGAGAGGGGCCGGGGAAATCCAAAATAATAATAAAATAAAATATAAAATTAAGTATACTTGAACATAACGAACGACTTTCGATTATACTAATCTTTATCAGGAACGGAACAACACGAACGGATCTACAGAAAAACATGAAATTAGACAATTTAATAATATTAAATGTATGTACACTGTCCGTGTTTAGTATACAGGGGTACCTCGGGTTACGAACGCCTCAAGTCACGAACAATTCAGGTTACGAACAACAACTTCGAAATTTTTATGTCTCGGGTAACGAACAGTGCCTCGGGTTACGAACGAAGGAGAGAGAGAGAGAGAGAGAGAGAGAGAGAGAGAGAGAGAGAGAGAGAGAGAGAGAGAGAGGAGGGAGGGAGAGAGAGGGAGAGCGAGGTGTAACGTTGGAGACAAACGATCGCATACAGTACAAACAGTACTATAGATGAGCTTGTGGATCTTCATAATGAACAGCGAGAGACATTAAAGGAGGCGCAGTCGTCCGATGATAAGGAGCCAGTGACCGTTTCAACTATCAGGATGAAAGAAATTTGCAGCAAGTGGGCAAATATCGAAGACTTCTTTGTGAACCATCATCCAAACAAACTTGTTGCTAACAGGGCGTAAACCTGATGAATTATAACACGATGGCCCACTTAGGAACGATTGTCCAGCAAAGGAAGCGACAAGTTTCCCTTGATAGTTTCTTGGTACAGAAAGATTCCCAGTCGGCTGCCAAGAAACAGTGACAGGATACTCCTGAAACTAATTATTCAGAATAATAAAGAAAGTGACAAATTTCCCATGATCGTTTAGTTGGTAATAAAGATAGACTAAATCTTTTTTTTTAAATTTTACTTTTAATTCATTTGGTTGTTTTCTTTCTCTTTATTTAATACGTGAAGTACACGTATTCTTTGCGTTTTGTCAGATAAACGACAGGATGTTAATAAAAATGAATGATTCTTTCATCTTTAAACGGATTGTCTTTATTTCAATGATTTCAGTGTTTCGGGTTACGAACGTTTCGGGTTACGAACCAAGTTCTGGAACGAATTAAGTTCGTAAATCGAGGTACCACTGTATTTCACTTTTACTCAGGAATTACAATAAACTAACTGTTTTTATTTCATATTGTTACATCGTGCTGCTGCCTTCTCTTATCTATAATTAACAACGATTGCCTCGAAGAGGCTAATAAAAGTAGACCATTTAGAACAATAAGAAAGAAACAAACAGCATGCTTTGGTCATGTGATGAGTAGAGACAGTGGAAAAACATTGTCATGACTGGAAAGATTTGTGGATAAGGAGGCAGAGACCAGAGACATACCAAGAGAAATGATGCTGGATGGACTGAGACATGAAGGAATATTATCAGTAGAGTTGATCCAGAGCACCAAGGACAGAGATCTGTGAGAACTCCTTCGCTGCTTGGCATGGCACGTGATGATGGTGCTGTTTCAATAGAAACAATATAGTTGTTTTTTTTTCCCCCTGGCACTAGTCATACAACTATAAATAACAGCAACATTGGTAACATTGGTAACAAATCTCTGATCAACTGATAAGTAAACACCAAAGCACAGCGTACTTACAGTATTAACTATTGTATTCATTTCCGGACCTCAAAGAATGAACTCCGATTGTACTGTAAAACAATAAATTCCCCCAATGTACGCACATCCAAGTTTGTTATGTTTTTTCAGTGACCGGGGTGGGAATAATAGCACAGGCTGCAATAGTTACTTAACACCGCCCAGGCGAGGTGTTATTTCAATGGCATTATTCTTGTTGGTTGTGGCGGGAAGGGGTGCTACTGGAAGCGAGGCACACACAAGTAAGTAGTGCCCGCCTGGTTTACCCACACCGGAGGATGTCGTGTCACGGCTTCTCTTTTCCTGGCATCTAGTTCTAGCTTTGCTGTGTCTCATATTAGAACAACATATATTTCATACTTCATTTACTTCCAGTTTGTTGTTGTTATTAACTTCTTCTTCTTCTTCTTCTTCTTCTTCTTCTTCTTCTTCTTCTTCTTCTTCTTCTTCTTCTTCTACTACTACTACTAGTACAACAACAACAACAACAACAACAACAACTACTACTATTACTACTACTACTACTACTACTACTACTACTACTACTACTACTACTACTACTCCTGCTGCTGCTGCTGCTATTGCTGTTGTTACTACTACTACTACTACTACTACTACTACTACTAATAATAATAATAATAATAATAATAATAATACAATAATAATAATAATAATAATAATAATAATAATAATACAGCTTCTACTACCACTATAGCTAACTCTCTTACTACCACTACTACTACTATAACAACTACTACTATAACAACTACTACTATCACAACAACAACAACAACTACTACTATTACTACTACTACTACTACTACTACTACTACTACTACTACTATAACAACTACTACTATCACAACTACTACTATCACAACAACAACAACTACTACTACTACTACTACTACTACTATTACTACTACTACTACTACTACTACTACTACTACTACTACTACTACTACTACTACTCCTTTTTTGTCTCCCCTTCTCCCCCTCTGTCTTCTTCTGTTTTTTTTTCCTTCTTCTCCAAGCTGGATTCCTACAGTGACAAACTATGACAAAGGTTTCCATGAATGCCTGGATCGTATTCTATTTAGAGGAATATCATCAGGACAATAGTTTCCGGATAACAGCGTGTGGTCACCCGTCCCATATCAAAACAAATCAGTTCAAAGGTAAAAGTCGGCACTCATAGAAGCAGATGGAAGAAGTAGATATTATAGAAATCGCTGTATAATTTACAAATTGAAGGATACATTGACAATACCAGGATTGAACGATATATTTTCTTGCGTGTCTTCGAATTTCTTCTTCTTTCCTCCACGTCTGTGAGTGCCAGTCAGTACATGTATATTTAAATCCTCCACGTCTGTGAGTGCCAGTCAGTACATGTATATTTATATCCTCCACGTCTATGAGTGCCAATCAGTACATGTATATTTATTTATCATGCTGACTCAAGGGTTCCCAACCATGTATATTTCTATGTAATTTCTGTCAGACAGTCAATCAGTTGACAGATCGACTTCATTCAAATCGAATAATTCAGTCCATAATTGCTCGAATCCCCTCCTCAGTAAATCCCGCAGCATGTAGTGGCTCAATGAGTATGCTCAGGAAGATAGAGATGGGGTGGGTCCGAAGACAGTGATTGTTGTCTCTGGAGTGGTCACGGCTGGCAAAGATTAGTTTCATTTCGAGCCATGGCATGCGGGTGTACAAGGAAATTAGCAGGTTGACGGGCTACTGTGGAGGGCGGACAAGCCATGGACCAGTCTGATATACTGAATGTTTCTACGAGAAGTAAGTCGTTCGCGAGAACCAAGTGATGACTGTGAATCTACAACCATGGCCAGACTGAGAGAAAATTTTTATGTAATGGAACCAACCAATCATGTCTCTGTACTGGTTGTGTGTGCACGTGTGTGTGTGTAAGTGCGCGCGCGCGTGCGTGCTTATGTGTGTACGTGAGTGCGATATATGATAGACAAAACGTAGAGGTCCATATATGTGTGTTGTTGTTCTCTAATCTACTTTATTCAGCCCCTGCCACCCCACTGGATCATAGGCCTTCAACCTGCCTACACCAAGTTTCCATCAACGATGAATTGTATTTTTCGTGGCGGACTTTTGTGTTGGCATCCTTGCAGCGGCCTTTTGATAGAGACAGTGCCTTTCGCATGTTGTTTAATACACAAAGTAGTCGCTTTTTTAAAGTTTACAGAAGCCATAGTAATTAATGTGCATAGGCCAGTTAAAATATGATAGTAAGTTTAAAATTACCGTGGTAGATAATTGACATGACTGGGCGAACATGTGTATATTTCAGTTTGAATGATTTATCTATTATATTACTTTATGTTGTGTGAATTCTGCAGTATGTACCTGACGAGATACAGCGAAATATGCAAGGCAATAAATCGTGCAATCTATTGTTTGTGTCTTCGTTATTCATGTCCGGCTTTTTCGGGCGCTTGTTGACCTGGCTAATCTTCCTGGGTGTTTCATATGACGTTCCCCTCTTAATGTTGTGATGTCATCTTCATCGCTCCATGCCATATAGAACAACTGAACACATGCTGGTCGGCTCTCAGGGAAAGGCAGGGGCAGATCATGGGTATTCCCTACCATTTAAAGCAGCTTCCATAAATGTAGAGCAGAGACATAGCGCGCTGGTAGTGGGCTAACACAATGAATTTGCACATGGCTGCTTAGTTAGGTAGTTAGTCGCGGATCCAACATCACAGCAACGGGTCGTCCCCATTATGCTCCGTTCATATGCCAGTGAATATCACATAAAATATTCCTCACTTCCCCATGTGAAAAGTAGAAAAGACAGAAGTCTCGACAAACAACAGCCCTCTCAGGCATACTGTGCATAATGCCGCCGCCAGAATGTCATCACAAAAGTCCTCTATGAAACATACAGTTCATCCTTGATGGAAGTTGCAGTCACTTTCCCAACCAAATGTTCACCTACAAAGGCTCGATGTTTGTAGATGTTCTTGTTCCGTTTCTAGATGTTTTCTAGCCAGCTACGCCATTTTTCGAGCATGCAATTCACGCCACAGCACCTCGGACAGATATAAAAAACATGTCACTGTAGATAATGCCGTCTCCAGAATGCCAAAACAACAGTCCTCCACGAAAGCACAGTTCATCGTCAACAGAAGCGGCAGTCACCAGAAGACCAGCAGCCACACATTTATGCTTAAGGCACAAAAATCGGTCAGTTCTGTGACATAGCCAGCCGCCATTGCTCTGAACATGCAGTTCACGCTCCACAACCTCGGGCAGATTTAAAAGCATTTCACACAAAATTCACAGCTCACAACGTCGCGCCACGCACTCAACTAACTATTAGGGGGACGGCTTCATAAACTGCCAGTCCAACACGAGGAAAATGCGAATGCAAATGGTAACCACGAGCATAAACACTCTAGAGGCCTTAACCGTTTCACTGTCTATCCTCCATATGGTGGGGGTTGATTGCAACGAACCTTAGAAGCATATGCGACTAATTTTAATCTGCGCAAACACTATTAGTGACTGTTTGTTGTTTATCAACAATTGTTCTTTTTTTACTCAGCGTAGTCCATACACGATATTTCTAGTAGTACTGGACTGAATTTCGCGTGTTAAGTAGCTTTCTCTAATGCCATAAGACAAATCCACTCCGCATTCAGAGGTACTTGTAATTTACGTCCCGAAGTCTAGGATGAGAAGTCAACATTTTAGAGCTGCTAACCAGTGTATAGATTGAACCCTCTACTTCAGCATGAGCACACCAGGTGTTTAAGAATTAGCGCGGTTATCCATTCGTCCACGCAGACCTCCAGCAGTTGTTCTAATACTTCTCCGTGTCCTGCTCTACACAGCAATGCTGATTTTACAGCAATACTGATTTACGTTTTAGTTTCATGTTCTATGTTCGATACTAGGTCTAATTTCTTTTGACTTCCACAAAGCTCCTTGTGCTGTGAAAGTTCATCTTGTCTGTTGTATATTTATGTTAAAATCCAAAAATGCTCTGCCATCTTTGTGTATAGTGCTACTTTAGGATTCTCCTCCGGGAGACCCGGGTTCGAATCCTCGGTAAGGTGTGGGATTTTCTTCTGTCGGGGGCAAAAAGACAATCCTAACCTGCACAGTTCGTGGCGACTACACTAGCCAGGCGGCCTTAATTCCTCAGGCTCAAAGACCCCTCTGCCATACACTACAAAGTACTACATTGGCAGTAAATGACAGCTACTTAAATATGTGAATGATTCAACCTCTTTATTATATAAAGAGGCTGTGATATAAGATATATGACAATGACTACATCATCCAGTGAGAATTTGTTGGCCAAGAAAATAGTACCATGTACCACGTATTTCTAAATTGTGTGGGTAGTGTATTCTTTGCATTTCACCTGTGTGAGTCTTCTGCCAGTGAACAGTATATATCACATTCCATCAGTGGTAAATAAAACAAATAAAGAACAAAGATGAGAAATGTAACAACTGAAAGGGAAAGTCAGAGTTATAATCATGATTAGAACAAGGTTGATTAATGGACCACCTAACTGGGACAGAACGAACGAACGAACGAACGAACGAACGAACATCTTTATTTTCAGAGGGTTAAGAATTGGGTATGCAGGCCCGTCTGATATTCTGCCCTTCTTCTCTATTTTCTCTCATGCATTCTTTCATTCAACATCACTTATGAAGCACATTTTTGACAACAAAAGAACATTATAAATACCTAAGGAAGGTGTAAAGTTGCCATACATATGGGAATGTTTTTTTTACCTAGTTGTCGTTTGAGATAATTTACCATTATTATTGCTTTTTTGTTTTGTTTTTGTTTACGGGGGCATGTAGTCTGTACTGAGGTAGTGTTCAAACAGGTATAATGATTGGTGGTGTCTTTGATTTCTTGTGGAAGATTGTTCCACAACTGTGCAGCAGAGTATGCTAAGCTTGTTTTATATGTCTATCCTAGGTTTAGGGACATGAAGTATATTTAGTCGTTCGCTATGTTTTGCGTTATATTTAAACAATGACCAAAGGTAGCGTGGGGCATTTTAGAATAGGATTTTGTGAATTAGTTTAGCCTTATTAAAAAGTAGGCGTTTGTGGAGTGGCAGTGACCGAAGACGTTTATGTAGGTTAGAATTGTCGGTAAGCTTTTCACCATTAATTAAACGCACTGCCCTTTTGTGGAGTGAATAAAGGCGTTTTGTTATTGATTTGGAACATCTATCCCAGATTGTGGTGCAATAATCAATATGTGTTTGTATATGGTAAGTACATAATATCTTTCTTATGTTTTCGTCAAGGAAATTTTTAATTCTGGCAAGTTGGTATTCTCTTTTGTCTATTTGTTTAACGAGAGCATGAACATGGGAGTTAAAGGTTAGATTTTTATCTATGATAAGACCCAGTGCCTTGTGCTCGGTTACACTTTCTATAGGCATGCTACCAATGTGCAGCTGTAGAGTTCTCTGCGAGTTTAGCGTGCGAAGCCTTTGCCTGGTTCCTAGTAACATAGATTTTGTTTTAGAAATGTTAATTTGCATGCGGTTTGCATGACTCCAGATTCACTTCGTTTTCTTTATTAATTTGACCGATTAATAACAGATGGAGTTAAAGTAACTGATAGAATAAGTCAGATTAATGGGGCAGGTTATGTTATCGAAATAACTAAATCGGAATAAAGTATTGCAAGATCTGGCACAGTAATTAAGGAAATTGCTAAATCACAGTGAATAATTGAAATATTAGACTGCGACACATGGAGCTGAATTAATAACTAGAATTAATGGAACAGCTAACGTAAACAGATATGGTAAATGTAATAGTCAGAACTACTTTGCTTAATGGAAAAGTTAACAAGGAGAGATGCAGTTAAATTAATCAAAAGAACGAAGTGAATCTCATCTCATCTCAAATTGTTCCTCTTGTACCTTGCAGTGTCGAGGTGAAGTATAAACAGCGGGAGAGTGCCCGCTTATGGGTTCAGGTATCGATATTCCCATGGACTCTGTTATTCCCTGCGTCCATCGTTTACGTGGTCGGCCTCTTCCTCTGCTTCCCTCTGGTCTGTACATCATTGCTTGTTGTGGTATAATATTTGTTGGTAACCTACTTGCATGGCCAAACGAAGTGAATAAACGGAACACTTCACCGGGATAGAAAGAATTAAAGTAATAACAAGAACAATGTGAATTAATGGAACAATTAACTGGGCAGAGCTAAAGTAATAATGGAAGAGAATCAATTCATGAAACAACTAATTGGTATTTTTTTTTTCAAGCATATCCTTTTACAGGACTTAGCTGTCAACACCAGCATCTTTCAGCTGTATGTTGATCTCTTGGCAAGATTACGCTCAGTAGTTTGCCATTGCTTTCTGAGCGGCCGGCTCACATACCCCGTAAGTTACCGATGCGATTCGAACCACTGCTGATTTGAACCGTCATCACGTTACCTGACGAGAGTATACGAGATTACGGAGAAAAGTCATAACCTCTAAGCCACGAAGCCGGCAGTAGTAAAATTATAACCAGAACTATGTTAGTTTATGGAACAACCAACTTGTATAGAAGGACTTAAAATAATAACTAGGACTAAGTGAATTTATGGAACAAATGAGACAGAAATTAAAATAATATCTAGAACAAAGTGAATTAATGAAACAACCGAGACAGGAGTTAGAAATAATAACTAAAACAAAGTGAATTAATGAAACAACTGAGACAGGAGTTAAAGTAATGACTAGAACAAAGTGAATTAATGTAACCACCAGCTGGGACAGGAGTTAAAATAATAACCAGAAGAGAGTCGATTAAAGGAACAACTGAATGGGACAGAAGGAGATGATTGCTAACGAATGAGTCAAGAAAAATAAACCGTTAGTTCCGCGGTGACATTAATTATTAATCAAAATACGCCGCATAGCCTGCTGCAGACCGAGTTAAAATACCTCACCGGCAGAAAGTCGCTTAAATGAGAAAAATAGAAACGAAAGCCGCGCACAGGAGAGGAAGCGGGAAAGAGGGGAGTAATAGGGGGGTGTGAAAAGATAAGAGCGCTGCACCTGTTGAAAACATCAAGTTCCAGAAGCCGTTCTATCAGCTATGGAGTCTGTAAGCGCCAGGTGTTCCCTGGTCGCGGTGGCGCCAGTTCTATCTCCATCTGTCTGCACACTTTCACGGAGTCGGTTAAGCAAGTGGTCATGTATGTATTACAGCACGTGTGGCCCTACATCAGGCGCGGGTATTTTGGTGCTCACGAATCCGCTAGGCCGCGTTCACAACGCTCTTCTTCCTCTGCTAGACCCGGGGGCGTTGATAGTAAGGTGTATACTCGCTTGCTGGCGTATATTTCTAAGCAATAACGATTGGCGGGGTAGACAATTTGTTGATCTTTGTAGAAACGAGACACATTCAATAACAAAGAAGGGAAAACCATGACACATTCTACTTATGTGGTTGTCTATCAATACCTGGGTATTTGTTTCGCAGTCTAAGGCAAACTCTGTCGTGAGGATATCATGAGAAAGATTATGGAGTGAGTTGATCAGCTCATTTTCTAATATAATATGCATGTATGGAAGTTACAAGTCTTGTGCCCAAGAGTGTGTAAAAAGAATCTTTTGTTTTCATTCTTAGCCTACACCCAATATGTCCCATAGCGTAGGAAGAGAGTCCTAAACTTACTTTACTGCTTGAGAGTGGCTTGTCGGGGAAAATGTAGCAGATTTCCCACTGTGATATGATGGCTACTAAGTAATACACCAATAAGCACCAAGAATTAAGCACTGTATGAGCGCGGGTGTTGTCGTGCCACCTGTACTGTTTTATGTCACCAGGGTTAATATTAGCTTAAAATGTGTTGTTAAATTTGAATTTTTTTATGCAGGGCGTTGCTATCAACCCCACGTTGGTTGTTTATATAATTGCTTTCTGAATGAGAAGTCAACTAGAAGTCAGTTTTTGCTTGTCATAGTCTGTTCTTTATCTCTGCTATGCATATTCCATCTGATGTTATCCATATGCCCAGATTTTAAACATTTCTGCACTTGCCCCAAAATAACATCATTGACTAGTTCTTTAATTGTACATTAGGCACAATTTGTTTCTAAGATATAGCCATGGCATCTGTCTTCCTATTATTGAAATTAGGCCCATTATTTTCACTTTGTACAACAGCTGTATCTTTCATTCACTGTAGTTTCTCTGACTTGTTGCTATCACGACGCTGGCATATTTGTTTGTAGATCTCATTATTTTCTCACTCTATAATGAAAATAAATCCAGAGACATTACACAATCTTGTTTGTAGTTCTTCTTTATGCATTGAAATGAACCTTAAAGGTTGTTAATTCCCATGGCTGATGTTTGCTGCCAATATATGTTCTTTATTATTTGAAGATCTTTGCTGTCAATGTTTAGTTGCGCTAGTAGTTTGATTATTTCCTTGTGATTATGTTCTTATCAAATGCTTTTGTGTAGTTTATGAAACATAAGTACAGACCTGCTTTTATTCCTATAACTCTTTCTAATAGTATCCTGAGAATATATATATATTTAACGTGTTGTTTGTGCCCTTTCCCTCTACAAATCCACACTGCTCATACACATTTCTGGTTTAATATAGGTTTTTATTTTTCCCATAATTATTTACAGTAACAGCTTTCTCAAGTGACTCATAAGACTTTTTGTGCGATGTTCTTTGCATTTTAAAGCGCCTGGTTTCTTCGGCAGAGCTATATAGTTTGATTTTAATATATCACAAGGTATGTACACAAGTGTGGATGTCATTTAGGAATTTTGTCAACATTTCGATTCCACAACCTCCAAGAACCCCAGTTTCCTTCAAGGTAACGTTAACTGGACAGGGTGCCTTTCCTTTCTCCATGCTATTTAGTGCATTTTAAACTTCCGCTGAAAATATTGGTGGAACCTCTCCATTGTTTTGAATATTTACACCCGGTCCCATATCATCATACAGCTCCTCCAAATATTCCGTTCATTTATTGACTACATCATATTGTCCCATTAATACTACGTTATCACTTGATTTTAAACATCCAGCGGTATGTCTTGTTTTCCTACATGTTTGTGTATTTATTTGTTGCGTATGGAATGTGAGTCTTCTCCATTGTTCATCCCAATCGTTATGCATTGTTGATTTCTCTTTACATTAGTTTACTTTTTCTTTATGTATTCTATTACATTCTTTTTTATAATGCTGTTTTCCCCCTTCATCTTTCATTCATCATCTGCAGAAGTGCATCTGTCATCCATTTTTGTTTCTTGCAATTCTAAGTTGAGATGAAATGATTTTTTTTATGCCTGTTGGATTGATTCCCGCAACATGTCCCATTGTTTATCAATAGTCTGTATTATAACAATGCCATTATATCTGTTCTTTACAGTAACATTGCATCTTTCTGTAATGTCTTTGTCTGTTTTAAGTAATGCTAGATCTAACTTGATGTTCTTTGGGGTCGTCTTTAGAGTTTTAAGTTTTAGATCTTATCTATAACTGATACGTGGTCACTATGTCCATTTGCTCCTGGTCTAGTTTTTGCTCCTACTTAACTGCTTCTGAATCTCTTTGGAATTAGTATGTAGTCAATTTGATTGCGAATATTACCTCCTGAGCTTTTCCACATATATAATCTTTGAGGATGTTGTTTGAACCAGGTGTTACCTATTATCATTTCATGATATTCCGCCCATGCTATTAATTAATCTCTCTCCTCTCTCATTCCTATCGTCTAGGTGATAACCACCAGTTACGCCACTCACATTTTCCTTGTCTATTTTGGCAATTTTTGGCAAGTACACTGTCATTTCCAAATGTTTACACTGGTCCACGGCCACGTTTAATTCAGTACAAAATACATCTATATCTTCTTCTGTGCTATCCGCGGTTGGAGGACATGTTTTTTACATTATGTTAATATCCAGAGATTTGCCACTAATAACATTATCTGAGACTGTCCATAATTCTTGAACTGTCCTAGCGCTAAGTTGATCCAAAATTATGCCAACTCTCCCTGTTGTAGTCCTTCCCTCCTAAGTAAATAATTATGTACCCATCTAAATATTTTAACCAGCACCTGGCCATAACATTTCACCAACATCTAATATATATATATATTTAATTTTTATCATTTGATCTCTATAGTTTCAAGCTTTTCTGACATTACACCTTGTATGTTCCACCTCAATGTTACACTATATTATTTACAATGAGAAGCGAAGCATGTGCTCTATTCTCTTCAGTCTTATCTTCTAATGCCTCCCTAACTAACAGCTCGCTCAGTTGACGAGAACACAGTGTGTGGTTCCCACTGCCCGATAGATAGCGTTGACGCGCTCAGACATCAGATGGAACACCTCATCCCAGGTGTACTAGATGCCCAAATGTCTCTCAGGTAACACGGTTTAATGTTCTCAGCACCTTCCCCACCTGACAGCGTTATCTTTACTGTGTGCTTTATGTTCATGTGATTTGCATACACATATATATACATAAGTACGTGCAGACACATACATTAAAGCTCACATCACAAGGATACATGCTTACATCAATACTTATACATGCAATGGTCCATATGTATATATGCATACAAATCCTTTCATATGCAACAGCGTTATCTTCAATGTCTGTTTGATGCTCATATGATTAGCTTATTGAAATGTATACATAAATACGTGAGCGTACACATACAAACAAACACACACACACACACACATAGGCACACGTATATGCTCAAGTCACAAATGTACTTGTTGCATAGAATGTCATAGATATAAGCATATAAATACTGCTAAATTCGACAGCGTTATATCCAATGTCTGTTTGATGTCTGTGTGATTTGCATACATTAATATATATATATATATATATATATATATATATATATATATATATATATATATATATATATATATATATATATATATATATATACACACACACACACACACGCACACACACACACATTCATGCTTACATACACACACACTCGTAGGTCAGCATGGCCGAATGGAAATGAACGCGTGTCCTCAAACATCCGGTGTGCCGAGGTAATTGGTTTAACTCCTACACCGAACAGTTTGACTATAATGTTGATCTGTCGTCCTTGATTAGTGTATGCAAGTTACAAGTACCTCTGAAGTCAGAGTGGGTTCGTCTGATGGCGAGCGACACTGTTAATAGGTCCAGCTAATCCACACGCAAATTTCAGTCCAGAACTACTAGAAGTAGTGTGTATGGACTACGCTTGAGTTCAAAGCGAACGCCAAACAAATGAAATAAAATAAAAATATACACACTCACACACCCACAAGTACATATGTATACATGTTATTTGTCCATCAAGAACGATGATGATGAAATTTCATTTCATCCAATGGGGTTGAAAGTATGGAGTCGTGAGTTCTAGGATGGCTGATAAGGCCTATTTTGGCTCGAAATGTTCTTTGACAAAGTGGGCAAAGAATGCTTGACGTTCCAGAAGGAGGATCTCCGGCAGTGTTTTTTCTGTCCAGCCTTTATTTTTCACAGCTCTTGAAATCCCCTTTGCTTCACAAGTGAGTACACCCTTGCGTAATGATGTACACCACGAATTTCGGTCTTTGGCAGCAGTCTCCCAAGTGTCATGATGAATTCCAAATTCTTTTAGTGAGAGCCTCGGTGTCTTTAAAGCGTTTCCGATGGCGGCCTTGGGAGCGGTTACCACAATGCAGCTCGCCGTAAAAAAATTCGTTTAGGGAGCCTGTGATCTGGCATGCCAGTCAGGTGACCAGCCCAGCGAATCTGATTCTTTATTAGTAGATTGTGGATACTGGGCATTCAGTGTCTGGAATCTTGTCTTGCCATTTAATCTTAAATAGCTTCATATGGCGGACTGTGTGGAAGAGGTTTAATTTCCTAGCGTGTCGCTGGTAAACAGTCTAGGTTTCACAAGCATATATCAGTGTGGATAATAAGTCAGTCACGGGTATGCATATAATAAGCATATAAACGCATATAAATCCATCCATCCAAACACACTCATACACATTTAAACCGATTGATCCGCCTGATGTTTGTATCCTTACTATATATAATACTAGCAGACCCGGCCCGGCTTCGCCCAGTCCCTGGTGGGAAGCATCTCATTTAATTAATATAAGTAGTCATATAAGCTCCCGTTCCCGTTCCTGACTGTCTGTCTGTCTGTCTGTCTGTCTGTCTGTTTGTCTGTCTGTCTGACCCGGCCCGGCATCGCCTGCCTCCTGGTGTGGAGCATCTCATTTAATTCATATAAGTAGTCATATAAGCTCCCGTTCCCGTTACCGACTATCTGTCTGTCTGTCTGAATGTCTATCTGTCTGTCTGTCTGTCTGTCTGTCTGTCTGTCTGACCCTGCCCGGCATCGCCTGGCTCCTGGTGTGGAGCATCTCATTTAATTCATATAAGTAGTCATATAAGCTCCCGTTCCCGTTCCCGACTATCTATCTGTCTGTCTATCTGTCTGTCCCTCCCTCTCTGTCTGTCTGTCTGTCTGTCTGTCTGTCTGTCTGTCTGTCTGTCTGTCTGTCTGTCTGTCTGTCTGTCTAATCATTTATTGGTTGCGGTTAGAACAACCTTAGATAAACGGACAAAAAGCATTAGAAAGAGCACTTGAAAGATCTTTACATATTCCCCCAACAATTAACTTGGGTAAATGGAGCGGCGGCAGCAGCAGCAGAAGAAGAAGAAAAAGGAGGAGTAGGAGGAAGGAGGAGGAAGAGGGTGGAGGAGGGAGAAGTAGGGAGGAGGAGGGAGGAAGAGATAGGCAGAGAGAGTAGGAGGAGGGAGGAGGAGGAGTAGGGAGGAATAGGAGGGAGGAGGAGGGATTAGGAGGAAGAGGGGGAAAGAGGAGAAGGAGGAGGAGGAGGAAGGAGGAGGAGGGAGGAGGAGTAGAGAGGAGGAGGAGGGAGAAGGAGGAAGGAGGAGGAAGGAGGAGGAAGAGAGGAGGAGGAAGAGGGAGGAGGAGGAAGAGGGAGGAGGAGAACGCAGGAGGAGGAGGAGAGAGGAGGAGGGAGGAGGTGGAGGGAGAAGGAGGAGGAAGGAAGAGGTAGAAGGAGGAGGGAGAAGGAGGAGGGAGGAGGTAGGAGGGGGAGAAGGAGGAGGAGGAAGAATGATGAGGAGGGAGGAGGAGGAAGAGGGAGGAGGAGGGATGTGGAGGAAGGAGGAGGAGGGAGGAGGTAGAGGGAGGAGGAGGAGGGAGGAAAAGGGAGGAGAGAGGAGGAGGAGGTAGGAGGAAGAGAGGTGGGGAGAGGAGGAGGGAGGAGGAGGAGTAGGGAGGAATAGAGATGGAGGAGGAGGGATTAGGAGGAGGAGGGATTAGGAGGAGGAGGGGGGAAAGAGGAGGAGGAGGAAGAGGGGGGAGGAGGGAGGAGGAGGAGAGAGGAGGAGGGAGAAGGAGGAGGGAGAAGGAGGATGGAGGAGGGAGGGGGATGGAGGAAGAGGGAGGAGGAGGAGGGAGGAGGAGAACGCAGGAGGAGGAGGGAGGAGGGAGAGGGAGAGGGAGGGAGGAGGAGGGAGGAGGAGGAGAGAGGAGGAGGGAGGAGGAGGAGGGAGGAAGAGGTAGAAGGAGGAGGGAGAAGGAGGAGGGAGGAGAAGGAGGGGGAGGAGGAGGAATGATGAGGAGGGAGGAGGAGGAAGAGGGAGGTGGAGGGAGGAGGAGGAAGGAGATAGAGGGAGCGGGAGGAAAAGGGAGGAGAGAGGAGGAGGGAGGAGGTAGGAGGAGGAGGAAAAGGAAGGAGGAGGGAGGAGGAGGAAGAGGGAGGAGGAGGAGGAAGAGGGAGGAGGAGGATGGAGGAGGAAGAGGAGGGAGAGGAGGGAGGGCAAGACGAAGAGGGTAGGAGGAGGAGGGGAGAGGAGGAGGAGGAGGGATGTGGAGGAAGGAGGAGGAGGAAGGAGGAGGGATTAGGTAGAGGGAGGAGAAGGAGGGAGGAATAGGGATGAGGGAGGAGGAGAGAGGAGGAGGGAGGAGGAGGAGGAAGGAGGAGGAAGGGGGAGGAGGAGAAGGAAGAGGATGGAAGAGGAAGAGGAGGGAGAGGGAGGAGGGGGAGGGGAAGAGGAAGACGGTAGGAATTGGAGGAGGGGAGAGGAGGAGGAGGGGGTAGGAGAAGGGAGGGGGAGGGAGGAGGGGAAGGAGGGAGGAGGAGGGAGGAGGAGGGAGGAGGCGGAGCGAGAAGGAGGAAGGAGGAGGAGGAAGAGGGAGGAGGGAGGAGGAAAGAGAATGAGGAGGGGAGGAAGGAAAGGGAGGTGGAGGAGGAGGAAGGAGGAGGAGGAGGGTAGAGGGAGGAGGAGGAGAAGGGAGGAGGAGGGTGGAGGGAGGAGGAGGAGGTAGTGGGAGGAGGAGGAGGGAGTAGGATGGAGGAGGAAGAGGGAGAAGGAGGGAGGAGGAAGAGGAGGAGGAGGGAGGAGGATGAGGGAGAAGGAGGCAGGAGGAGGAGGGAGAGGGAGGAGGAGGAGGAGGAGGGAGGAGGAGGAGGGAGAAGGAGGAAGGAGTAGGAGGGAGGAGGATGGAGGAGGAAGGGAGAGGAAGAGGGAGAAGGAGGAGGGAGAGGGAGGAGGAGGAGGAGGGGAGGAGGTAGAGGAGGAGGAGGAGAAGAGAGGAGGAGGGAGTTCGCCATTCCGAATTCATACTCGTCTAGGTTCTGTGATTTCGGTCCTTCCATTGATTGTTCTTCCCTTCTACACGACTGTAGATAACTTCCTTACACATAAAAAGATGAATTGTTATTGATATTGCCGTGGCATGGAGGCATATATATCAGCAGCAGAGTTGATCCAGAAAACCAAAGACTGAGATCTATGGAGAACCATGAACGCCTACGCCAGCCGGCACGGCACTTGATGATGATGATGATTGCCGTGTGACGATTCTGTGTAGTCACGTCATTTTCTTCGCTTGTCCTAGCGTTTTGGTTCGGGGATTCTTTCATCATCATCATCATATATTTACGTACGTATTTAGGGAGGGGGAGGAGGGAGGAGGAGGAAGAAGAAACAAAAATATGACAGTTGGCAGCGCTGGAATGAGAGGAAGGCGTGTAGAAAATTTCATCTCAATCGGATGGGCCGTTCGCGAACGCATAAAGGACATACATATCCACACACATTGCCTTTTATATATAAGATACTAGCTGACCCGGCCCGGCTTCGCCCAGTCCTTGGTGGGGAGCATCTCATTTAATTCATATAAGTAGTCATATAAGTTCCCGTTCCCGTTACCGACTGTCTGTCTGTCTGTCTGTCTGTCTGTCTGTCTGTCTGTCTGTCTGTCTGTCTGTCTGTCTGTCTGTCTGACCCGGCCCGGCATTGCCCAGCTCCTGGTGTGGAGCATCTCATTTAATTCATATAAGTAGTCATATAAGCTCACGTTCCCGTTCCCGACTATCTATCTGTCTGTCTGTCTGTCTGTCTGTCTGTCTGTCTGTCTGTCTGTCTGTCTGTCTGTCTGTCAGTCTGTCTATCTGTCTGATCCGGCCCGGCTTCGCCCAGCCCCTGATGGGGAGCATCTCATTTAATTCATATGAGTAGTCATATAAGTTCCCGTTCCCGACTGACTGTCTGTCTGTCTGTCTATCTGTCTGTCTGTCTGTCTGTCTGTCTGTCTGTCTGTCTGTCTAATCATTTATTGGTTGCAGTTAGAACAACCTTAGATAAACGAAGACCAACTTGGTAATATATTAACTTGGGTAAATGGAGCAGCGGCAGCAGCAGCAGAAGAAGAAGAAAAAGGAGGAGTAGGAGCTGGGAGGAGGAAGAGGGAGGAGGAGGGAGGAGGAGGAGAAAGAGAGAAGAGGAGGATGGAGGAGGGAGAGGGAGGAGGGGGAGGAGAAGAGGAAGAGGGTAGGAGGTGGAGGAGGGGAGAGGAGGAGGAGGAGGAGGAATATAACGCATATGCCTGTAGATTTAATAATGGCTGAGGTTGTTCCATGTCTTCTTAGAGTTGGCGACAGTGTAAAGAAATATAAAATCTTCAAACTTTCATACTAAACAAATATGACAGTGGGCTGCGCTGGAATGAAAGGAAGACGTGTAAAAAATTTCATCTCAATGGGATGGGCCGTTCGCGAGCGCATTAGGGACATATAGACAGACAGACAGACGGACGGAGATCGCCTTTTATATATGAGATATACCCATCCATGTTGGGTTTTCCTCTTGTCCGCTTACTCGTTAGGCCTCCCTCCATATACATCTTTTCCAGACTCTACACGCCCAAAGTATTTCATTTCCCTCACTTTCGTTTGTCTTAATAACCACATTTCTTTGACAATGAATCCCTGTTGAACGGTTCAGTGTGTTCTCTATTTCGCCCATGCAGGAGGAGGAGGAGGGAGGAGGAGGAGAGAGTAGGAGGAGGGAGGAGGCGGAGGGAGAAGGAAGAGGGAGGAGGAAGAGGGAGAAGGAGGAGGGAGAAGGAGGAGAAGGAGGGGGAGGAGGAGGAGGGAAGAGGAGGAGGGGAGGAGGAGGAGGGAGGAGGAGGAATGTGAAGGGAGGAGGAGGGAGGAGGTAGAGGGAGGAGGAGGAGGAGGGAGGCGGAGAGAGGAGGAGGGAGGAGGAGGAAGAGGGAGGAGGAGGAATGTGAAGGGAGGAGGGGGGAGGAGGTAGAGGGAGGAGGAGGGAGGAGGAGGGAGGAGGAGGGATTAGGAGGAGGCGGGAGGAGTAGGGTGGAGGAGGAGGCGAGGAGGAGGGAGGAGGAAGAGGGAGGAGGAGGGAGAAGGAGGGAGGAGGAGAACGCAGGAGGAGAAGGGAGCAGGAGGAGGAGAGGGAGGAGGAGGGAGAGGGAGGAGGAGGGAGGAGGAGGAGAGAGTAGGAGGAGGGAGGAGGCGGAGGGAGAAGGAAGAGGGAGGAGGCGGAGGGAGAAGGAGGAGGGAGAAGGAGGAGAAGGAAGAGGTAGGAGGAAGAGGGAGAAGGAGGAGGGAGAAGGAGGAGAAGGAGGGGGAGGAGGAGGAGGGAAGAGGAGGAGGGAGGAGGAGGAGGGAGGAGGAGGAATGTGAAGGGAGGAGGAGGGAGGAGGTAGAGGGAAGAGGAGGAGGAGGGAGGCGGAGAGAGGAGGAGGGATGAGGAGGAAGAGGGAGGAGGAGGAATGTGAAGGGAGGAGGGGGGAGGAGGTAGAGGGAGGAGGAGGGAGGAGGAGGAGGTAGAGAGAGGAGGAGGGAGGAGGAGGGAGGAGGAGGAGGGAGGAGGCGGAGAGGGAGGAGGAGGAAGGAGGAGGGGGAGGAGGGAGGAAGGAGGAGGAGGAGGAGGGAGGAGGAGGAGGAGGAGGAGGAGGAGGGGAGGAGGAGGAGGAGGAGGAGGAAGAAGGAGGAGGAGGGATGAGGAGGAGGAGGGAGGAGGAGGAAGAGGGAGGAGGAGGAATGTGAAGGGAGGAGGAGGTAGAGGGAGGAGGAGGAGGGAGGAGGAGAAGGGAGGAGGAGGGATGAGGAGGAGGGAGGAGGAGGGATGAGGAGGAGGGAGGGGGAGGAATGTGAAGGGAGGAGGAGGTAGAGGGAGGAGGAGGAGGGAGGAGGAGAAGGGAGGAGGAGGATGAGGAGGAGGAGGAGGGATGAGGATGAGGGAGGGGGAGGAATGTGAAGGGAGGAGGAGGGAGGAGGTAGAGGGAGGAGGAGGAGGGAGGAGGAGGAGTGAGGAGGAGGAGAGGGAGGAGGAGGAAGGAGGAGGGAGGAGGAGGAGGAAGGAGAAGAAGGAAGGAGGAGGAGGAAGGAGGGAGAGGAAGGAGGGAGAATGAGGAGGGGAGGAAGGAAAGAGAGGTGGAAGGGGAGGAGGAGGGAGGAGGAAAGAGGTAGGGGGAGGAGGAGGTAGAGGGAGGAGGAGGAGGAAGGTAAGGGAGGAGGAAGAGGAGGAGAAGGGAGGAGGAGGGTGGAGGGAGGAGGAGGTAGGAGGAGGAAGAGGGAAGAGGGAGAAGAAGGGAGAAGGAGGAGGGAGGATGATGAGGGAGAAGGAGGCAGGAGGAGGAGGAGGGAGGCAGCAGGAGGAGGGAGAGGGAGGAGAGGGAGGAGGAGGGAAGATGAGGGGGGAGGAGGCGGAGGGAGTAGGAGGGAGGAGGATGGAGGAGAAGGGGAGAGGAAGAGGGAGAAGGAAGAGGGAGAAGGAGGAGGTAGTAGGGAGAGGGATGAGAGGGAGGAGGAAGAGGAGAAGGGTGGAGGGAGGAGGTAGAGGGAGGAGAAGAGAGGGGGAGAGAGTTCACCATTCCGAATTCATACTCGTCTAGTTCTTCCCTTCTACACGACTGTAGATAACTTCCTTACACATAAAAAGATGAATTGTTATTGATATTGCCGTGGCATGGAGGAATATCAGCAGCAGAGTTGATTTAAAAAAAACAAAGACTGAGATCTACAGAGAGCCATGAACGCCTACGCCAGCCGGCACGGCACTTAATGATGATGATTGCCGTGTGACGATTCTGTGTAGTCACGTCATTTTCTTCCCTTTCCCTAGCGTTTTGGTTCGGGGATTCTTTCATCATCATCATCATATATTTACGTACGTATTTTGGGAGGGGGAGGAGGGAGGAGGAGGAAGAAGAAAAAAAAACTATGACAGTTGACAGCTCTGGAATGAAAGGAAGGCGTGTAGAAAATTTCATCTCAATCGGATGGGCCGTTCGCGAACAAATAAAGGACATACATATTTACATACATACATATATACATACACACATAATTACATACATACACTTTGTTTTATAAATATAGACTAGCTGACCCGGCCCGGCTTCGCCCAGTCCCTGGTGGGGAGCATCTCATTTAATTCATATAAGTAGTCATATAAGTTCTCGTTCCCGTTACCGACTGTCTGTCTGTCTGTCTGTCAGTCTGTCTGTCTGTCTGTCTGTCTGTCTGTCTGTCTGTCTGTCTGTCTGTCTTTCTGTCTGTCTGTCTGTCTGACCCGGCCCGGCATCGCCCAAGCTCCTGGTGTGGAGCATCTCATTTAATTCATATAAGTAGTCATATAAGCTCACGTTCCCGTTCCCGACTATCTATCTGTCTGTCTGTCTATCTGTCTGTCTATCTGTCTGATCCGGCCCGGCTTCGCCCAGCCCCTGATGGGGAGCATCTCATTTAATTCATATGAGTAGTCATATAAGTTCCCGTTCCCGACTGTCTGTCTGTCTGTCTGTCTGTCTGTCTGTCTGTCTGTCTAATCATTTATTGGTTGCAGTTAGAACAACCTTAGATAAACGAAGACCAACTTACAAAAAGCATTAGAAAGAGCACTTGAAAGATCTTTACATCTTCCCCAACAATTAACTTGGGTAAATGGAGCAGCGGCAGCAGCAGCAGAAGAAGAAGAAAAAGGAGGAGTAGGAGCTGGGAGGAGGAAGAGGGAGGAGGAGGGAGGAGGAGGAGAAAGAGAGAAGAGGAGGATGGAGGAGGGAGAGGGAGGAGGGGGAGGAGAAGAGGAAGAGGGTAGGAGGTGGAGGAGGGGAGAGGAGGAGGAGGAATATAACGCATATGCCTGTAGATTTAATAATGGCTGAAGTTGTTCCATGTCTTCTTAGAGTTGGCGACAGTGTAAAGAAATATAAAATCTTCAAACTTGATAGAGATAAGGTAACTATTATTTATTCATTCTTTAAGCAAAAAAAGATGAGTTACAATGTTATGCATTATGCATTATTTTTATGAAAACTTTGAAAATGCCTTACAGATTGTATCATTATTTATTATAACTCATATGCCGGTACATAACTATGGACAAAGAGTTTATAAATCTTTGAAAACGATGCCACAATATGACTATAAGTTATACAGAAAAGTTATGCCCCTTGAAATAACTTTTACAGAGTTAAGGTCCCCTGAGATATATGAAATTATAATGAAAAATGAAAATTAAATAATATTGGGTAAGCAGCCGATTTCACACTAAAAAAATATGACAGTGGGCTGCGCTGGAATGAAAGGAAGACGTGTAGAAAATTTCATCTCAATCGGATGGGCCGTTCGCGAGCGCATAAAGGACATATGGACATACAGACAGACAGACAGACGGAGATCGCCTTTTATATATAAGACTAGCTGACCCGGCCCGGCTTCGCCCAGTCCTTGGTGGGGAGCATCTCATTTAATTCATATAAGTAGTCATATAAGTTCCCGTTCCCGTTACCGACTGTCTGTCTGTCTGTCTGTCTGTCTGTCTGACCCGGCCCGGCATCGCCCAGTCCTTGGTGGGGAGCATCTCATTTAATTCATATAAGTAGTCATATAAGTTCCCGTTCCCGTTACCGACTATCTGTCTGTCTGTCTGTCTGTCTGTCTGTCTGTCTGTCTGTCTGACCCGGCCCGGCTTCGCCCAGTCCTTGGTGGGGAGCATCTCATTTAATTCATATAAGTAGTCATATAAGTTCCCGTTCCCGTTACCGACTATCTGTCTGTCTGTCTGTCTGTCTGTCTGTCTGTCTGTCTGTCTGACCCGGCCCGGCATCGCCCAGCTCCTGGTGTGGAGCATCTCATTTAATTCATATAAGTAGTCATATAAGCTCACGTTCCCGTTCCCGACTATCTATCTGTCTGTCTGTCTGTCTATCTGTCTGTCTATCTGTCTGATCCGGCCCGGCTTCGCCCAGCCCCTGATGGGGAGCATCTCATTTAATTCACATGAGTAGTCATATAAGTTCCCGTTCCCGACTGTCTGTCTGTCTGTCTGTCTGTTCTGTCTGTCTAATCATTTATTGGTTGCAGTTAGAACAACCTTAGATAAACGAAGACCAACTTACAAAAAGCATTAGAAAGAGCACTTGAAAGATCTTTACATCTTCCCCAACAATTAACTTGGGTAAATGGAGCAGCGGCAGCAGCAGCAGAAGAAGAAGAAAAAGGAGGAGTAGGAGCTGGGAGGAGGAAGAGGGAGGAGGAGGGAGGAGGAGGAGAAAGAGAGAAGAGGAGGATGGAGGAGGGAGAGGGAGGAGGGGGAGGAGAAGAGGAAGAGGGTAGGAGGTGGAGGAGGGGAGAGGAGGAGGAGGAGGAATATAACGCATATGCCTGTAGATTTAATAATGGCTGAAGTTGTTCCATGTCTTCTTAGAGTTGGCGACAGTGTAAAGAAATATAAAATCTTCAAACTTGATAGAGATAAGGTAACTATTATTTATTCATTCTTTAAGCAAAAAAAGATGAGTTACAATGTTATGCATTATGCATTATTTTTATGAAAACTTTGAAAATGCCTTACAGATTGTATCATTATTTATTATAACTCATATGCCGGTACATAACTATGGACAAAGAGTTTATAAATCTTTGAAAACGATGCCACAATATGACTATAAGTTATACAGAAAAGTTATGCCCCTTGAAATAACTTTTACAGAGTTAAGTCCCCTGAGATATATGAAATTATAATGAAAAATGAAAAATGAAATAATATTGGGTAAGCAGCCGATTTCACACTAAAAAAATATGACAGTGGGCTGCGCTGGAATGAAAGGAAGACGTGTAGAAAATTTCATCTCAATCGGATGGGCCGTTCGCGAGCGCATAAAGGACATAGGGACATACAGACAGACAGACAGACGGAGATCGCCTTTTATATATAAGACTAGCTGACCCGGCCCGGCTTCGCCCAGTCCTTGGTGGGGAGCATCTCATTTAATTCATATAAGTAGTCATATAAGTTCCCGTTCCCGTTACCGACTGTCTGTCTGTCTGTCTGTCTGTCTGTCTGTCTGACCCGGCCCGGCATCGCCCAGTCCTTGGTGGGGAGCATCTCATTTAATTCATATAAGTAGTCATATAAGTTCCCGTTCCCGTTACCGACTATCTGTCTGTCTGTCTGTCTGTCTGTCTGTCTGTCTGTCTGTCTGTCTGTCTGTCTGTCTGACCCGGCCCGGCATCGCCCAGCTCCTGGTGTGGAGCATCTCATTTAATTCATATAAGTAGTCATATAAGCTCACGTTCCCGTTCCCGACTATCTATCTGTCTGTCTGTCTGTCTGTCTATCTGTCTGTCTATCTGTCTGATCCGGCCCGGCTTCGCCCAGCCCCTGATGGGGAGCATCTCATTTAATTCATATGAGTAGTCATATAAGTTCCCGTTCCCGACTGTCTGTCTGTCTGTCTGTCTGTCTGTCTGTCTGTCTGTCTGTCTGTCTGTCTGTCTGTCTGTCTAATCATTTATTGGTTGCAGTTAGAACAACCTTAGATAAACGAAGACCAACTTACAAAAAGCATTAGAAAGAGCACTTGAAAGATCTTTACATCTTCCCCAACAATTAACTTGGGTAAATGGAGCAGCGGCAGCAGCAGCAGAAGAAGAAGAAAAAGGAGGAGTAGGAGCTGGGAGGAGGAAGAGGGAGGAGGAGGGAGGAGGAGGAGAAAGAGAGAAGAGGAGGATGGAGGAGGGAGAGGGAGGAGGGGGAGGAGAAGAGGAAGAGGGTAGGAGGTGGAGGAGGGGAGAGGAGGAGGAGGAGGAATATAACGCATATGCCTGTAGATTTAATAATGGCTGAAGTTGTTCCATGTCTTCTTAGAGTTGGCGACAGTGTAAAGAAATATAAAATCTTCAAACTTGATAGAGATAAGGTAACTATTATTTATTCATTCTTTAAGCAAAAAAAGATGAGTTACAATGTTATGCATTATGCATTATTTTTATGAAAACTTTGAAAATGCCTTACAGATTGTATCATTATTTATTATAACTCATATGCCGGTACATAACTATGGACAAAGAGTTTATAAATCTTTGAAAACGATGCCACAATATGACTATAAGTTATACAGAAAAGTTATGCCCCTTGAAATAACTTTTACAGAGTTAAGTCCCCTGAGATATATGAAATTATAATGAAAAATGAAAAATGAAATAATATTGGGTAAGCAGCCGATTTCACACTAAAAAAATATGACAGTGGGCTGCGCTGGAATGAAAGGAAGACGTGTAGAAAATATCATCTCAATCGGATGGGCCGTTCGCGAGCGCATAAACGACATATGGACATACAGACAGACAGACAGACGGAGATCGCCTTTTATATATAAGATATATCTACTCCGCTGCGAAGGTATTACGTACACCGTTTATGATCACACATACTCGCGTCTCGAAACACAACTGCGCGCGATTTGGCAGCAGACCGCGTTCCGTTGGTTTTTTTTTACTAAATGGTATGGGTGCCGGTCGTCCAGAAAGCAATGGCAAACTACTGAACTTGCCAAGAGATCACAACAGCAAAAAATGCCGGTGTTGACTGCAACGTCCTGTAAAGGATATGCAACTGTATATGTATATATATATATACACACACACACACACACACACACACACACACACACACACACACACTTTTAGCGTATTTTAGAATGTCTAATTTCACAGTTTCACGGAAACAACTAGACATTCGGTGTTGCTAACATTTAATGATGATCTGGTTTTCTAGCTGTCCTCCACCTTGCCTAGAATGGTTTGCAGACTAATTACACTATGTTATTACAACTATGTTATCTCCATATGTGGGAATGTTTTTATTTTGTCCTCCGACTTCAACTCTTTCAAGGTATTCCATTTTTCTGAGTATTGTCTCACTGTAAATGTTCAATGGTTGAAGTGATAAAACTCATCCTTGTCTAACTCGTCTGTTCTTAATTCACAACCGAGCGGAGCGGTTCTGCAGGAACAGGCGAAAAATCCGGAAGGAGCGTGAGATATTCTTCCTGGAACCAAACAAGTTTGCACGGGACTTGTTCGAGCAGCGCTATCCGGCATCCTCAATGTCAGCAAAGAGAAGCTGGAGAACCACCTCGTGACGACGTACTCCGATGTCCAACAGGACGTCCCACTCGGAGAGATTGAAGGGCTCAAATGTCCTCAAGAACCAACGATGGAGTTCAATGCCAGGCCTCCGATGTAGAGCGAGGTGGTTGCTGTAGTTAAGAAAGCAAGAGGTAAGTCGGCCCAACGGTGTGCCTTACACAATCTACAAAAGATGCCCGAAAGTCCTTAACAAGCTACACCGGATGCTGAGATACGCGTGAAAACATTAGCATGTTAACACGGACTGGAAGACAGCCAGCGAAATCTACATTCCCAAAAAGCAAAACTCAACCGGTATTGCCCAATTCAGGCCGACCTCTCTCCCGAACGTTGAGGGGAAAATATTCTTCTCGATCATGGTCAGTCGATTCACGAAGTACTTGATGGGGAACAAGTACACAGAGACAGCGGTTCAAAAAGGGGGGGTTACCTGAGGTCCCCCGTTGTCTCGAACACGGCACCATGATCTGGGAAGCTATCCAGAGAGCGAAGAAGAAGAAGGAGGAACTCCACGTGATATGATTGGATCTGACCAACGCGTATAAATCAGTGCGCCATCAACTGTTGTGGTATGCACTCAAGGCTTATCACGTGCCCGAGAATATCCGGAAATGCTTGTGCAGTACTTCTCGGGGTTCTCTCTTCGGTTCTCGACCAAAACGTTCACGACCAGATGGATCGATATGCAAGTGGGTAATGCCATGGGATGTACCATGTCGCCAATATTGTTTGTCTTGGCCATGCAAGTCATCCTGGATGCGGCATCAGGCTACGCACACGGTCAGAAACTCAGCGAAGGAAAGAACATTCCGCCGCTGAAGGCCTTCATGACGATACGACAATCCTGACACCGAAGCGGAGTGATGCTCGCAGTATCCATCCTCCTCAGACTGGACTATCTGATTCGCTGGTGCAGGATGAGCTTCAAACCTAAGAAATCGAGAAGTCTGTCGATCGTGAAAGGCAAGGCTGCTGAGAGGTTGTTCTCAGTTGCCGAATAAGCGATTCCCACAGTGGTAGAGGGAACCCGTAAAGAGTCTCGGTCGTGTATACGACTTAATCCTGACGGACATGAACGCGGGTGGTAGAGATGCAAGGCAGGCTGATGAAAGTCTGGGTACCATCGATAAAACCAGGCCGATAGGCAAATTCAACAACTGGTGCCTCCAACTCGTGCGTATTCCTAAACTCCTGTGGCCGCTGCTGATATTTGATATAGGCGCGACCACAATGAGCACCATGGAGGGGAAGATGAGCAGGTATATAAGAAAGTTTGAATAACGAAGACACAAACAATAGATTACACGATGTATTGCCTGGCATATTTCGCTGCATCTCGTCAGGTACATACTGCAGAAATCACACAACATAAGTGAAATAACTAGATAAATCCTTCAATCGGATCGCACAGTAATGTCGATTGTCTACCACGGTAATTTTAAACTGACTAATATGTCTTTCTGCTTGCACAAGGCGGCATACACAGGTTGATCACTATGGCTTCAGCAAACCTTAACAACCGACTACCCTGTGTGTTGAACAACACACTGAAAACACTGTCTCTTTCAACCACATGACCACTCTCGAGCACGTGTCTCGCGACCGAGGAAGCAGGATTGTTCCGGTGTGTCGGCCTGCCTAGGCTACCATCTTCTGTATGTAGTATCTTGTCCATCCAGTTCGGAATGTGTTTCAACACCCTGTTATGTAACTGTCGCTCTGTTCTACCTATGTAGATGGCCTCGCACCTGCATGTAAATTGGTAAATAAATTTGATTTGGTGTACAGAGCTACAGGTTCTTTAACTGTTGGGGTGGGGATCGGTGTGCTTTTGTACCTGATAACTGGAGTTGCAGCAGAGAATGGCAACACACTCGAATTTTTGTCTACAGGTATCCAACTACTTTATCGGCTTTGGAGGACTTGCATTGAACACAGTGG
>JACEFZ010001427.1:485000-579837 GCA_014155875.1 Cepaea nemoralis
AGGTGCTACATAGAACCGTGCTTTTGTATGGATGTGAAGCGTGGACAATGAGCAAACAGGTTGAAAAACATTTGATGGCTGTGGAAATGTAGATTCTGAGGATATGCTAAGAATACCAATGACAGACAGAAAAACTAATGACCAAGTCCTACAAGAAATAATGAAAGTCATAAACTGATTAGAGAAAGTATACGTAGACAGTCAACATATTTGCATGGAGGTAAATACCTGGATGGCTTGACCACGTGGCATGGTTGAGTCAAAAACACTGAGCTGATCCACGACTCTGGTGATCGAGTGAGATGGCAAGACATGACCGCCGACGCTTATCTGAATGGCACATAATGATGATGGGGATGATGCAATATCCCAGCCCGGCGAGCAAGCAACACATTAGTTGCACTCGTGCTATTGAGCTCCCCGGGTGTTACCGAGATCCTAAGGGGGGACGCAAAGAATAGCAACACTCTAACCTACCACAATGTAACCTTAACGTCACCCAGTGCCTTGCCGGCTGACGTGGGCGATCATGCCCCTACACAAATTGCGATCTCCGACAGTATGGATCAATTCGTGAGTTGATTCCCTTTTTCGCCATGACTCAAGACTGTCAAAAATTTTCTCACGCTGTCTTCCTCCATCTCTCTGTCCACAAATCTTTCCTGTTGTCTCAACATGTTCCAGGTTTTGACTTTTCATAATGTGAGCGAAAAATGATGACTGGTTCTTTCTGATGTTTGTGATAAGCTTTATTGAGACTTAGCTACTCTCAAAATGTTCAGCTTGCTTACTTGGCTGTCCAATTAACTTTCAGCATTCTTCTATAAAACCCCATCTCCAAGGCTTCCAGTGATGTTTTCGCCTGTTTACTCATTGTCCGGGATTCGAAGCCCGGACAATGTAACCTACAATGCGTAAATAGTGTGGAAGAACAGATAAATCATCGAGACCTGGAGAGAATGATGGGGCATGATGTGACCACAGGATCTACCCGACGCTCGGTGCTCCGAGAAGTAGCCAGACGGACACACAATCAGACAGCAGCTGGTACGATCAGTATTGAGACTCTTCGCTAGTTGTTGAAATTGGGGACGGAGCGCGTATGGGTTGTACAGTTGGTTGTGAGTCGAGGTATATTAGTTCCTGTAGCGAGGCACTGTGGTCTTTTTGTAGGGGGTAGGTTCAAATACCGGCATGGTACCTATAGCTGTCCAGTTTTATGTTGCCTTGTATGTCCTGTAATCTCTGTTTCTCCTAATTTCATGAGCGCCAATCTATACCTGTAAACTTGTTTATGTAATAAATAAGCTGACCTACATACCAACGAATGCGACCATTTGACCCTAGTGATCTTCTGTGGGGTCTCTCTCACCGATTTGTCTGTGATTGAAAGCTACACGCGGCGAAATAAGATCAGTATTACACCGTTTGAATGCACTCCGTAGCACCGGAAACATTTGGATCCCAGAATCACAAAACACTACACATGCACTTGATATTGGTATGTGTTTGAAGTCCGTGGTTATTGTTGTTCTTTAGTGCTGAAACATTTACAGTAGTAGCTAGAAGGTGCTGCCGACAACAATAACTGGACTGTGTGAGTGACAACATTAATCAGCTTGTGTGAGTGTCAATAGTAACTAGATTGTGTAATTGTCAATAGAAACTAGATTGTGTGAGTGACAATAGTAACCAGCTTGTGTGAGTGTCAATATAAATTAGATTGTGTGAGTGTCAATATAAACTAGATTGTGTGAGTGTCAATATAAACTAGATTGAGTGAGTGTCAATATAAACTAGACTGTGTGACTGTCAATAGAAACTCGACTGTGTGACTGTCAATAGAAACTAGACTGTGTGAGTGACAAGTAGTAGGCTTTGGACGTTTTGGTTCTCATTTGGTGGATTGACCTGTGGATTGACCTTGACCTCGGCTGATCTGCACTCCTCCTCGGTCATGTAGTTGGGTGGGGTAAGGGGTGATATCTAGGTCATATCTAAGGGCGATAATTCTAAGATTTATGTTTCTAAGGGCAGATAACTATTGAGTGAGTGTATAAAATTTTAATTAATTATTAAAAAATAAATAAATAAATAAAATAAAAATAAATAACGACGGGGTGCGGGTGGTGGCGAAGGGGGTGGGCGCGTGGGGTGAGGCTAGGCGGTTCGGGTTTAAACACTATCATCACAGGGTTACAAATGAAAACCTTCAAATGTAAAGATGGCCGGTATTATCGGTCGTAGTGGATATGGTTTAGTGAAATTTATTGTTAAGGGGTGGGTAGCTGTTATTAGTAGATCCGTATGGGGTCGTAGTGGTGTAAACACTATCATCATACGGTTACAAATGAAAACCTTAAAATGTAAAGATGGTCGGTATTATCGGTTGCTGTGGGTATTGCTTAGTGAAACTCGGTGATAAGGGGATGGATACCGGTTATTAGTGATCTGTAGATGGATGTAATGGCTTATACACTATTATCATACGGTTACAAATGAAAACCTTAAAATGTAAAGATGGCCGTTAATATTGGTTGCCCTGGGTATAGCTTGGTGTCATTCGTTGATAAAGGGTGGGTAGAGGTTATTAGTGCTCTTTAGAGGGTCGTAGTGGTATATACAGTATTATCATAGGGATACAAATGAAAATCTTAAAAAGTAAAGATGGTCGGTATTATTGGTTGTAGTGGGTACGGCATAGTGTTATTCGTTGTCAGGGGGTGGATAGTGGTTATTAGTGATATGTAGAGGGTTGAGTGGTATATACACTATTAGCATACTATTTAATAATAATAAATGAAAGCCTTTAAAAAGTACAGATGACCTGTATTATTGGTTGTAGTGGGTATGACTTAGTGAAATTAGATGTTAAAGGGTGGGTGAGTGGATGAGTAGCTAGATAAGTGCTCGAACACTAACATCATACGATTTCAGATCGGAAAATGAATACCACATATCTCTCTATTTTTTCCCTCTCCCCTTGTGTCTATACTGGTCTTTGTTTCGTTCTCCAGAAACCCATTTCCAAGACCAATATTTGTTCTCAAACTTGTCTGGTCAGTGTCACACTTCACAGCCAGATAAAACTACAGCTACTATGTACCACTTCAACATTCAAATAAGAAAATATGTTAACCAAAATGGGGACAAAATAGCAGCCAAACTTATAAATATCTTGGCCAAACTTAGGAAAAGTAGGAAACATTGTTAACCAAATGTGAAAAAGTATCGTCCAAAGAGAGAAATATTTCAACTAAACTTAAAATAGATCAGCCAAACTTATGAAAAGTAGGAAAATTGTCAGCCAAATTGGCAAATGTTAGGCCAAATACAGAAATATCTCACCCAAACTTATGAAAAGTAGGAACATTTTGTTAGCCAAAGTGGAAAAACCTACAAAAGTATGAAAATTATGTTAGCCAAATGTGAAAAATGTCGGCCAAATACAGAAATAGCTCAACCAAATGTATAAAAAGTAGGAAAATTGTTAACCAAATGGGAAAGATATTGACCAAGTAGGAAAATGTATTAGTCAAAGAGGAATAATATTGAACAAGTAACGAAATATATCGTTCAAACTTATGAAAAGTAGGAAGATTTGTTAACCAAATGTGAAAAATATCACCAAAAGAGAGAAATATCTCGTCCAAACTTATAAAAAGTAGGAAAATTGTCGGCCAAATGGGAAAAAGTTAGGCCAAATACAGAAATATTTTACCCAAACTTATGAAAAGTAGGAAACTTTGTTACCTAAAGTGAAAAAAAACATAGTTCAGTGTAGGAAAATAATGTTAGCCAAATGTGAAAAATGTCGGCTAAATACAGAATTAGCTCAACCAAACGTATAAAAAGTAGGAAAGTTGTTAACCAAACGTGAAAGATATTGACCAAGTAGGAAAATGTGTTAGTCGAAGAGGAAAAAATATTGAACAAGTAACGAAATATATCGTTCAAACTTATTAAAAGTAGGAAGCTTTGTTAACCAATGTGAAAAAATATCACCCAAAGAGAGAAATATCTCGTCCAAACTTATAAAAAGTAGGAAAATTGTCGGCCAAATGGGAAAAAGTTAGACCAAATGCAGAAATATCTCACCCAAACATATGAAAAGTAGGAAACTTTGTTAGCCAAAGGGGGAAAACCAACGTCAAGTAGGAAAATGTGTTACCCAAATGTGAAAAACGTCAGCCTAATACAGAAATATCACGTCCACACTTATGAAAACCGGGAATATTTGTTAGCCAAATAGGAAAAAATATTGACCAAGCAGGAAAATATGTTAGCCAAATGGGAAAAAATATCGGCCAAAGAAAGAAATATCTAATCCAGACTTATAAAAAGTAGAAAAATGTGTCAACCAAATGGTAAAAATGTGAGATGTGATCACCGATGCCAGTCGAGGAAGACGTATCTGTACATAACAGCTATCGGGTAACATACCTATACAGCGACGAGTGGCTAGCGCCTGTTATCAGATTATAATATTACAAACGAACACAACAAACTGCCCCGACTCAGCCTTAGGTAATGAATGTAACATGTCATGTCAGTGTCCACTTTCATAACAAGCAACTGTTATCATGTACCAAATTAGACATGTACACGTTCAGTACCTCTCTGTGTGTCTGTACGAAACTACGGAACTCTACAACGTTCCCCAGAAACACATTACAAACGCCAATATATGTTTTACAGCTTGTATGTTCAGTGCTACACTTCGCAGCTGGACAAAACTACAGCTTCTATGTACCAATTCAACTTTCAAATAAGAAAATATGTAAGGCCAAAATAGAAAATAAATAGCAGTCAAACTTATAAATAGCTCTGCCAAACATATGAAAATTAGGAAACATTGTTAACCAAATGTGAAGAAAATATCATCCAGAGAGAGAAATAGTTCAACTAAACTTATAAATAGATCACCAAACTTATGAAAAGTAGGAAAATTGTCAGCCAAATTGGAAAAAAGTTATTCCAAATACATAAATATCTCAATCAAACTTATGAAAAGTGGGAAACTTTGTTAACCAAAGGGAACAACCTAGGTCAAGTAGGAAAATCTGTTACCCAAATGTGAAAAAGGTTGGCCAAATACAGAAATCTCTCGTCCTCACTTATGAAAACTAGAAAAATGTGTTAGCCAAATAGGAAAAATATTGCCCAAGTAGGAAAATTTGTTAGCCTAATGTGAAAAAATAATATCAGCCAAAGAGTGAAATATCTCGTCCTGACTTATAAAAAATAGGAAAATGTGTTAACCAAAGGGGAAAATGTCGGCCAAATACAGAAATATCTCAACCAAACATATGGGAAAATTGTTAACCAAACGGGAAAGATATTGACCAAGTAAGAAAATGTATTAGTCAAAGAGGAAAAATGTTGAACAAGTAACGAAATACATCGTTCAAACTTATGAAACGTAGGAAAATTTGTTAACCAAATGTGAAAAACATATCACCCAAAGAGAGAAATATTTCAACTACACTTATAAATAGATCAGCCAAAGTTATGAAAAGTAGGAACATTGTCAGCGAAATGGTAAAAAGTTATTCCAAAACACAGAAATATCTCAGCCAAACTTATGAAAACTAGGAAACTTTGTTAGCCAGAGGAGAAAAACTTAGGTCAAGTAGGAAAATATGTTATCCAAATGTAAATTTTCGGCCAAATACATAAATATCACGTTCACACTTATGAAAACTAGTAAATATGGTTAACCAAATAGAAAAAAAATACATTGGCCAATTAAAAAAATGTTTCAATCAAAGGGAGAAATATCGCGTCCACACTTATAAAAGGTAGGAAAATGTGTCAAACAAATGGTACAAAAATGTCGGCCAAATACAGAAATATCTCAATCAAACATATAAAACCTAGGGAAATTGTTAACAAACTGGGAAAGAAATTGACCAAAAAGGAAAATGTGTTAGCCAGAGGGGGAAAATCTAGGTCAAGTAGGTAAATATGTTACCCAAATATGAAAAATATCGGCCAAATACAGAAACATCTCATCCACACTTATGAAACTAGGAAAATTTGTTAGCCAAACAGGAAAAATATTGGCAAGTAGGGAAAATGTGTTAGTCAAAGAGGAAAAATATTGAACAAACAACGAAATACATCGTTCAATCTTATGAAAAGTACGAAACTTTGTTAACCAAATGTGAAAAAGTATCAGCCAAAGAAAGGATTATCTCGTGCAACTTTATAAAAAGTAGGAGAATTGTCAGCCAAATGGGAAAACAATATCGACCAAATACAGAAATATCTCACCCAAACTTATGAAAAGTAGGAAACTTTGTTAGCCAGACGGAAAAAACCTAGGTCAAGTAGGAAAATACTGTTAGCCAAAAGTGAAAAATGTCGACCAAATACAGAAATAGCTCGTCCACACTTATGAAAACAAGGAGAATTTGTTAGTCAAAGAAGAAAAATATTGACCAAGTAGGAAAATTTGATAGCCACATGTGAATAAAAAATATCAGGAAAGGGAGAAATATATAAACTAAACTTATAAAAAGTAGGAACATTTGTTAGCGTAATGGGAAAAATGTTGGCCAAGTACATAAATAACGCGTCCACACTTGTAAAAAGTAGAAAAATGTGTTAACCAAAGGAGAAAACGTCGCTCAAATACAGAAATAGCTCGTTCAAACTTCTAAAAAGTAGGAAAAGTTGTTAACGAAATGGGAAAAAAATCTTGGCCAAGTAAGAAAATATGTTAACCAAATAGGAAAAATATTGACCAAGTAACGAAATACATCAGCCAAATGTATGAAAAATCAGAAACTTTGCTAACCAAAGGTGAAAAAATATCGACCGAAGAGAGAAATATTTCAACTAAACTTAAAAATAAATAGGAAAATTTGTCAGCCAAATGGGAAATAGGTCGGCCAAACACAGAAATAGCTCAACCAAATTTATAAAAAGAAGGAAAATGATTGACCAAGTAACGAAATAGCTCGACAAAACTTATGAAAAGTAGGAAAAATTTGTTAGCCAAATAGGAACAATCTTGGCCAAGTAAAAAAGTTTGCTAACCGAATGGGAAAAAATATGGTACACGTAACGAAATATCTCTTCCACACTTATGAAAAATAGGAAACTTTGTTAACCAAAGATGAAAAAAGGATGACCAATATATGAAATATCGCATCAAACTTATGAAAATTAAAAAAGTTTGTTAACCAAATGTGAGAAATAGTCGTCAAATAAAGAAATATTGAGCCTAAATTTATATTTTAAAAAAAAGTAGGAAACTTTGGTAACCAAAGGCAACAAATATTGACCAAGTAAAGAAATATCTCAGCCAAACTTATGAAAAGTACGAAACTTTGTTGACCAAAGCGAAACATGCAGGCCAAATTTCATCCAAACTTATTAAAAAGTAGGAAAATTTGTTAACCTAAGCGAAAAATGTTGGCCAAACTTCATCTAAACTTATAAAAATTAGGAAACTGTGTTAACCAAATGCGAAAAATTTCAACCACACTTATAATAAGTAGCAAACTGTGTTGACCAAATGCGAAAAATGTCAACCAAACTTATAAAAAGTAGGAAACTTTGTTAACCAAATGTGAAAATTGTTGGTCAAGTAAAGAAATATTTCAGCCAAACTTATGGAAAGTGGGAAATTTTCTTGGCCAATGTGAAACATTGTGGCCGAATTTCAACCAAACTTAAACATATCGCAACCAAACTTATAAAAAGTACGACACTTTGTGAGCCAAATATGAAACATTATGGCTGAATTCCAGCCAAACTTATAAAAAGTATGAAAATTTCTTAACCAAAAAGGGAAAACATATCTTACGTTGTCATTTCACATCCGCAATAGTGTCAAGTCTCCAACGAACCAGCAGTGGCTGTTATGAAGGCGACCTTTTCTTAAATCCACGTCTGCCTTATTGACCCCTTGAATACCGTCTACATCATCTTCTAACCGACTTTCAACGTTTCATACCACTTAATACTAACATTCTCTTTGATTACATCACAATCGGTTTTCTGCTGGCTGGGCAAATTTCCAACCTACTAGAGCTAATCATCTGTCCCTATGCAAACAACAGCTGTATTTCAGAAAATTAAACGTATCTTATGCAATAAGTCACTATTGTTGAATGAAAACATAAAATTTCCACAATAAAATTGTACAACAATTAACAATTAAATTTCTATGAAACATTCAATTTGGAAACAATAAAGAGAAATTTAATTGTCATCTTTCATCTTGGCTTTCATCTTTCATATTTTGGTTAACAAAGTTTCAAACTTTTCATAAATTTAGTTGAGATATTTCTGAATTTGGCAGACATTTCCCCCCTTTGGTTGACATATTTTCCCACTTTTTATAAGTCTGGACGCGCTATTTCTCTCTTTGGCTGATATTGTTTTCACATTTGGTTAACAAGTTTTCCTACTTGGCCGATATTTTTCCTGTTTGGCTAACAAATTCTCCTAGTTTTCATAAGTGTGGATGAGATGTTTCTGTATTTGGCCGATCTTTTTCATATTTGGCTAACATAATTTTCATACTTGGTGTAGGTTTTTTCCACTTTGGCTAACAAAATTTTCCTACTTTTCATAAGTTTGGGTGAAATATTTCTTTATATGGCCTAACTTTTGCCAATTTGGCTGACAATTTCCCTACTTTTCATAAGTTTGGCTGATCCATTTTAAGTTTAGTTGACATATTTCTCTCTTTGGACAATACTTTTTCGCATTTGGTTAATAATGTTTCCTACTTTTCATAAGTTTGGCCAAGATATTTATAAGTTTGGCCGCTATTTTTCCCCATTTTGGTTAACATATTTTCTTATTTGAATGTTAAAGTGGTACATAGTAGCTGTAGTTTTGTCTGGCTGTGAAGTGTGACACTGACCAGACAAGTTGAGAACAAATATTTGTCTTGGAAATGGGTTTCTGGGGAACAAAACAAAGACCCGTATAGACACAAGGAGAGAGGGAAAAAAGAGAGAGAGAGATTTGAGGTATTCATTTACTGATCTGAAATCGTATGATGTTAGTGTTCGAGCACTTATCTAGCTACCCACCCACTCACCCACCCCTTAACAGCTAATTTCACTAAGTCATACCCACTACAACCAATAATACAGGTCATCTGTACTTTTTAAAGGTTTTCATTTATTATTATTAAATAGTATGCTAATAGTTTATATACCACTCAACCCTCTACATATCACTAATAACTACTATCCACCCCCTGACAACGAATAACACTATGCCGTACCCACTACAACCAATAATACCGTCCATCTTTACTTTTTAAGATTTTCATTTGTATCCCTATGATAATACTGTATTATACCACTACGACCCTCTAAAGAGCACTAATAACCTCTACCCACCCTTTATCAACGAATGACACCACAGCAACCGATAATACCGACCATCTTTACATTTTAAGGTTTTCATTTGTAACCGCATGATGATAGTGTATAGGGCATTAAACCCCTCTATAGAGCACTAATAACCGGTATCCACCCCTTATCACCGAGTTTCACTAAGCAATACCCACAGCAACCGATAATAGCGACCATCTTTACATTTTAAGGTTTTCATTTGTAACCGTATGATGATAGTGTTTACACCACTACGACCCCATACGGATCACTAATAACAGCTACCCACCCCTTAACAATAAATTTCACTAAACCGTATCCACTACGACCGATAATACCGGTCATCTTTACATTTTAAGGTTTTCATTTGTAACCCGTGTGATGATAGTGTTTAAACCCAAACCGCCTGGCCCCACCCCACGCGCCGACCCCCTCGCCACCACCCACACCCGTCGTTATTTATTTTTATTTTTATTTATTTTATTTTTTAATAATTAATTAAAATTTTATACACTCACTCAATAGTTATCTGCCCTTAGAAACATAAATCTTAGAATTATCGCCCTTAGATATGACCTAGATATCACCCCTTACCCCACCCAACTACATGACCGAGGAGGAGTGCAAATCAGCCGAGGTCAAGGTCAATCCACAGGTCAATCCACCAAATGAGAACCATAACGTCCAAAGCCTACTACTACTATGACAATAGTTACTAGCTTGTGTGAGTGTCAATATAAACTAGATTGTGTGAGTGTCAGTATAAACTAGATTGTGTGAGTGTCAATAGAAACTAGACTGTGTGAGTGTCAATAGAAACTAGACTGTGTGAGTGACAAAAGTTACCAGCTTGTGTGAGTGTCAATATAAACTAGATTGTGTGAGTGACAATAGTAACTAGACTATGAGAGTGACAGTAGTAACTAGTCTATGAGAGTGACAGTAGTAACTATACTATAAGAGTGACAATAGTAACTAGACAAGGAGAGTGACAGTAGTAACTAGACTATGAGAGTGACAACATTAACTAGACTATGAGAGTGAAAATAGTAACTAGACTAGGAGATAGACAATAGTAACTAGACTAGGAGAGTGACAACATTAACTAGACTATGAGAGTGACAATAGTAACTAGTCTATGAGAGTGACAGTAGTAACTATACTATGAGAGTGACAATAGTAACTAGACAAGGAGAGTGACAATAGTAACTAGACTATGAGAGTGACAACAGTAACTAGACTATGAGAGTGACAATAGTAACTACACTATGAGATAGACAATAGTAACTAGACTAGGAGAGAGACAACAGTAACTAGACTATGAGAGTGACAATAGTAATTAGACAAGGAGAGAAACAATAGTAACTAGACTTTGAGAGTGACAATAGTAACTAGACAAGGAGAGAGACAATAGTAACTAGACTATGAGAGTGACAATAGTAACTAGACTAGGAGAGAGACAATAGTAACTAGACTATGAGAGTGACAATAGTAACTAGACTATGAGAGTGACAATAGTAACTAGACTATGAGATTGACAATAGTAACTAGACTATGAGAGTGACAATAGTAACTAGACTATGAGAGTGACAATAGTATCTAGACTATGAGAGTGACAACAGTAACTAGACTATGAGAGTGACAACAGTAACTAGATTATAAGAGTGACAATAGTAACTAGACTACGAGAGTGACAATAGTAACTAGACTATGAGAGTGACAATAGTAACTAGACTATGAGAGTGACAACAGTAACTAGACTATGAGAGTGACAACAGTAACTAGACTATGAGAGTGACAACAGTAACTAAACTATGAGAGTGACAATAGTAACTAGACTATGAGAGTGACAACAGTAACTAGATTATGAGAGTGACAATAGTAACTAGACTATGAGAGTGACAACAGTAACTCGATTATGAGAGTGACAATAGTAACTAGACTATGAGAGTGACAATAGTAACTAGATTATGATAGTGACAATAGTAACTAGACTATGAGAGTGACAATAGTAACTAGACTATGAGAGTGACAATATTAACTAGACTATGAGAGTGACAACAGTAACTAGACTATGAGAGTGACAACATTAACTAGACTATGAGAGTGACAATAGTAACTAGACTATGAGAGTGACAATAGTAACTGGACTATGAGAGTGACAACAGTAACTAGACTATGAGAGTGACAATAGTAACTAGACTATGAGAGTGACAACAGTAACTAGACTATGAGAGTGACAATAGTAACTAGACTAGGAGAGAGACAATAGTAACTAGACTGTGTGAGTGACAATAATAACTAGATTGTGTGTGTGAAAATAACTAGATTGTGTAGGTGACATTAATAACTAGATTGTGAGCGTGACAATAATAACTAGTTTGCAGAAGCGATAATGATCCACCTGCACAAGCTAATTTTGTGCAGTCAGAAAGGCATGATATTCAGTTTAAAATTATTATGGTAAACAACTGATATTACTGTGTGAACATGTGTATATTTCAGCTTGAAGGATAATTCTAATTATTTTACTATATTTTGTGTGACATCTGCAGTAAGTACCTGACGAGATGCAACTAAATGTGCCAGGCAATAAATCATACTATATATGGTTTGTGTCTTCATTATTCAAATAATAACTAGATTTTGTGCATGACATTAATAACTAGATTGTAAGAGTGACATTAGTAACTAGACTTATTGAGTGACATTAATAACTAGATTGTGTGAGTGACAATAATAACTAGATTGTGTGAGTGATACTAGTAAATTGATTGTTTAATGACAATAGTAAGAGGATCGTGTGAGTGATAATAATAACTAGATTGTGTGAGTGACATAAGTAACTAGAATTGTGCACGTGACGATAATAAATAGACTGACTGAGTAGCAATAGTAACTAGACATGGGGAAGAACGAAACAAACTAGTTATTTTACGGGGACCACCAGCAACGTCATGACTAGACTCTTGCATGCCGGCCCGTTGGTAATGGGTTCGAAACCACAGCGAGGATGATTTTTAAAACTGAACCTGTCCCCAGGATCGACTAAGCCTAAAACTGGCACCAATAGACGTCTTGGGAAAGTGAGGGTCGCCTGTATGATATTCACCACATGACCCGTCGAGTGTCAATCGGTCCATTAAAATATGATTGTAACACCATATACCCCATCTTGCCATAAAGATCTTAAATGCCATACTATAGACTTCATTGCACCGGGTTCAATCCCATATGGCTTGGTCTTGTTTGCCGGCAGTGGCTAGCCCACAGCCTCGACCACAACACGAACCACGTACCTCCAACGCCGACACTTGGGAGTCTCCGAAAAAATGTTGCACCCCTAAGCTGAATAACGATGCCTGAAATGAACCCATACCTTTGTGGCGTCCCATCAAAGATTCCTAACGCCCCCCCCCCCACCGCCCCCCCCCCCCCCCCCCCCCCCCCCCCCCCCCGCCTGTCCCAACCCAATTTTCCCCGAATGCCCCTTATGTTGTTTGAAAAGGTCCCTCACATTTACTTTACTTACTTGCTTACTTTACTTACTTTACTTACTTACTTACTCACTCACTCACTCACTCACTCACTCACTCACTCTCACTCATTTACTTTACTTACTTTACTTACTTACGTACTTACTTACTTACTTACTTTACTTTACTTACTTACTTACTTACTTACTTACCTACTTACTTACTTACTTACTTACTTACTTACCTACTTACTTACTTACTTACTTACTTGCCCGTCTCCCTGGCCTAGGTGTTAGCGACTTTTTCCGTAATCCCGTATATTCTCGTGAATAACGTAACCTGCGCGAGAATCGGTAGCAGTTCTCGCCGTGTTGGTGACTAACGGGATATGTGAGCCGGCCGCTCAGAAAGCATTGGCAAACTACTAAGCGTAATCTTCCCAAGAAATCAACAATCTTCTGAAATGGCAAGGATGTCCTGTAAAGGATATGCGAACAAACAAAAACATTACTTACTTACTTCTTCCTTACTTACTTATTTCATTCATTCATTATGTGCCATGCCGATAAGCGTGGGCGGTCATGTTCTGTCATCTCACTCGATCACCAGAGTCATTGATCAGCTCCATGTTTCTGTCTCGACCATGCCACGTGGTCAAGCCATCCAGGTATTTAATTCTTGGTCTTCCTCTTGGTCTGTTCCCTTCGATCTTGCCAGTTGTCACCAAGTTCTCCAATTCATTTCTTATCATAACATGCCCCAAAAATGTTGACTGTCTAGCGTCTAATTTCTCTAATCAGTTTACGATCTTCATTTGTTTCTTGAAGGACTTGTTCGTTGGTTTTTCTATCTGTCCATGGTATTCTTTGCATTTTCCTCAGAAACCACATCTCCACAGCACTTACTTACTTACTATCATATAAACTCTACGGACCACTGAGTGAACAAAAAAGACAGTTAAATTCATACAAGAAACAACATTGCAATTATAAAGACAAATTTCAAGCGACCGAAAGAAGAGCACATTTTATACTTTGTATACTCGGTACGCGAATTGCGATTTGGCAAGTGTCCCACCGGCGGCCTTTCAGTAACACAAAAGTTGAGGGGTATGAAGTATATTGGGTGTATTTTTAATGACTGTGCAGTGTTTGAAAATATTGCCGGTCCAAGTTTTGTATTCACCCTCTGTTGAGTTCACGCAACGTAAAAGGTAAATGCAACTCTTCGAACAGCAATATTTTCAAACACCCCACAGTAATTAAAAATACACCCCGTATAATGCTAGTCACATGCGTGCATTGACCAATGGCATAGGATGGGTTAAAGTTAGTTGTATATAATTTACAGGACGTTTGCAGTCAACAGCAGCGTTTTTTGCTGTTGTCTTGGCAAGTTTACTTTCAGTAGTTTGTCATTGCTTTCTGGACGATCGGCACCCATACTATTTGAGTAAAAATACAGCGCAACGCGGTGGGCTGCCAAATCGTGCGCAGCTGTGTTTCGAACTCGGGTATACGTGATCACGAACCGCGTTCGTAAGCTCTTCTTCACGGAGACCGGCACAGGATAGTTGGTGTGGTCAATATCACGGTCTTCTTTACTCTCCGAGACATTCTCTTGCGCCAGTTTTAGTCTGGGTCGACCTGGCATTAAATACACCCTCTTCGATGGGGATTCGAGCACATGGTCACGAGGCGAGAGATTAGCACCCCAGCCACTGCGGTACCGAGGCTCCTTCCCGCTCTCTCTTTAACAGATTTTGTGCCAAACAAAGAGTAACTTTGGACCAAACAAGAATGAATGACGGAGAATAGGAAGTTGAGGTGAGTCATGGTTGTTACGTAGAAGTTGTTAATATAGTATTATAATGGGATGAAAACATTTCGGCGATATATAAGCCCATGTCAGATATGGGAAGTCGCTTAAGACGATTAATCATCCCATGGCATTTAATGAGTTAACAACCAAGAACCACGTTTGCTATGCATTTCTTGGGCTTGGGTCGATTCCAGGGATATATAGTCAACAAACACTCACTTCAATGTCGATTTAAACCTAGGACCATTAGTCCGGCAGGCGAATGTGTTAATCAGTCGGCACAAGGTGGCAGTAGTGTAGTGACTAGACGCTCGCCTGGCAGCTCGCTGGTCGTGGGTTCGACGCCAATGTTTAAACCTAACCTGGGCTGCTATGTCAACCCAGCCTACATTGTGCACTAGTGAAAGTCTTGGGAAGACAGGCCACCGGGCTGATACTGAACACACCACACACCGAGCGCATACAGTAGGTTAGGATCAAACATTGTACACAATCAAATGAACAAGTGTTATCATGCACATTTCCTTTCACTGAGCACTGAATGGGAAATGTTAAGGGACTCCATTCATCAAACGAGCAAAGAAATATTACCGTAGAGAAGCCAAAAAGCTAAGAAAAAATGGATGACTGAAGAAATATTAAACTTGATGGCGAAAAGAAAACAGAGTAAAAATGATAAGCATGCATATAATGAGGTACATAAAGAAACAAGAAATAATTGTGTGAAGGCAAAAGAAAGTTGGTTAAATGAACAGTGCAAGAAAATTGAATTAAATTCTATTAAAGATACAAAAAACTATGCACAAACAAAACAGTTAGATTACAGGAAGAAAAATAAGCATACATACTGGTTGCTTAAAATCAAAAAACAGGAAATATATTATTGGAGGAAGATGCTATAATGAAGAGGTGGAATTAGTATATAAGAGATTTATATGATGGAGAAAGAGCAGAAGTAACAGAAGAAAGTAACTTAGAAGATCCACTTATTCTAAAAGTAGAAGTTGATGACGCCATCAAGCATATGAATAAAGGAAAATCAGCAGGGCCAGATGGAATCACTATAGAAGAATTAGAAGTAATGGGAGAATTTGGAGTAGATATATTAACCAAAATGTTGAATGATATTTACTGCAGTGGATATATACCAAGCGATATGTTGAAATCTGTATTTATAGCTATACCAAAAAGACCAGGAGCAATTGATTGCGGCGATTTTCCTAAGATTAATCTCAGAAATCATGTCACTAAGCTTCTACTCAGAATTATAATGAGAGGGACAAGGAAGAAAATAAAAATGGAAGTTGGTGAAGAACTGTGTGGATTTGTAGAAGGCATTTGATAAAGTAACACTTTATGAACTGATTAAAATGTTGGAAGATATTTCTATTTTCCATTGATGGGAAAGATCTGAGAATAATTTAAAAAATATTTACTGGAACCAAACAGCAGAAATTAGAATGGGAAATAATTTGGAAATTATGAACACATAAAGTTGGGAGTAAGACAGTGATGTATTTTGTCACCGGATCTCTTCTCCCGCTATATCGAAGTTATAATGAGAGAGGTCACAGAAAATCCAGGAATAATATTTGGAGGTTATAATATAAATAATATACGCTACGCAGATGACACTGTATTTATAGCGGATAATGCAACAGATCTACAACAATTGTTGGACATTGTAGTATCAGAGCGTGCAAAGAAAGGACTCTCCTTGAATATCAAGAAAACAGTAACAATGGTGATATCAAAGAAACAGGTGACACATAAATGTGAAATAGAGATAGAAGGGGGAAATTCTTCACCAAGTGGATAGTTTTAAATATCTAGGGACATTTATAACACCAGACGGAAGATGCACAACTTAGCTTAAGAGCAGAATGGGGCAAGCAAAGGCTGCATTTTTTTAAAAATGAAGAATATCTTATGCAATAAGTCGCTATCAATGAATGTAAGAAAGAGAGTGCTAAAGAGCTATATAAAACCTATTGTGCTGTAGGGCTGTGAATCTTGGAATATAAATTAACAAATTAGGAAGAGACTGGAAGCAACAGAGATGTAGTTCCTTAAGCGAATGTTGCGAATTCCTTGGACTGTCGAAGTAACTAGCGACGAATGCCTTAAAGAGGCTGGTGAAACTAGAACATTATATACAACTATAAGAAAGAGACAAACAGCTTGTTTTGGTCATGTGATGAGAAGACAGGCGCTGGAGAACATCGTGACAACTGGAAAGATCGAGGGGAAGAGAGGCAGAGGCAGACCACGAGAAATGATGCTGGATGGATTGTGACGGTGGCATGGGGGAATATCAACGGCAGAGTTGATCCAGAAAACCAAAGACCTAAATTTGTGGAGATAGATGAACGCCTACGCCAGTCGGCACGGCACTTGATGATGATGAGCACTGAATCTGAGGAAGATAGCATAAAACAAAACAAATAATACGATGACTCTAGTATGGCCATATATCGTCCTTCTGTCCAATTGGAAGGTCATGTTAGACGATATATTATCCTTCTGTTAACGCGCCCGCTCCGACTTTCTTACAAGGTCGCGATCAACGGGTCCCGCGTGGAAACTCCAGACATTTAGTCCAGACTTCCCTGGAACAGTCTTCGGTGTCTGGTTGTGAAGTGTATCTTAGAGAACAGTCATGGCCAGTTATGAAAACTGTAGATGGCTACAGCAGAAACAGCATGAGCTTGGCACCAGGTTTACAGAGCGGTACATGGTTGTGATGGCGGATGTCTCCAGCATGCTGCGCCGGCGAGGCCGGGCAGACTTGGGACTGTTTTTGTTGTTGTTATTATTGTTGTTGTTGTTGGACTGAAACTATTTCCTATGTAGTGTTGCTTTGTGTCTGTCTGTCTGTCTGTCTGTCTGTCTGTCTGTCTGTCCTGTCTGTCTGTCTGTCTTTCTCTGCTTTAGATACTGTTATTGTGCCTAAATTGTTTTTTTTCTGTAAATAGACGTTATGTTGTCTTTGCTTTGTTCGTTCGTTACTTCGTTCGATTCTTTCTTCGTTCTTCTCTTCCATGTTTCCTACGTTTCTTTCTTCCTCTTCCTACCCTGCTCCTCACTCTCACTCTCTCTCTCTCTCTCTCTCTCTCTCTCTCTCTCTCTCTCTCTCTATCTCTCTCTCTATCTCTCTCTCTCTCTCTCTCTCTCTCTCTCTCTCTTGTCTTTCTTTTTCTTCTTTATTTATTTCAATTGCTGAGTTCTGTCGCTCTCTTCTATATCTCTCATTCGGGCACATTGGGGGTTCATCTCTCGATCTCGCCGGGGCTCCGTGGTTTTTTCATTCTAAAACAGTTACACGCACAGTTTAACTCTTCTTTCCTCTTTCGTTCACTTTTTCGCAAATGTGTACGTGCTTCCATTTAATTTTACAACCAACGAAGAATTCTCTTATTCGAATTATTATCTGCATGCCTTCATCAGTATGTGCTATGCTGTGCTCGACGCGACATCGTGTTCCTTCACAATCATTCAACGTCTGGTTTTTAAGTTAGAGATATGATTGTCTTCCGTGCCATCTGACAAACTATGTAGCATTTTCTCCCTTTGTCTACCTGTGTCTCTAATGCACTCTATGTGCCTGTTGTTACAGCTTTCTCCACACACTCTCATCACTCAACATACTCCACACACTCATGTCATAAACTTTCTCCACACTCTCTCGTCATAAACTTTCTCTACACTCTCTCGTCACACAACCTCCTCCCCACTACCACGTAAAACAACCTCCTCCTCACTACCACGTCACACAACCTCCTCCTCACTACCACATCACACAACTTCCCTTCCCCCCCCCCCCACTACCACATCACACACCTCCTCCCCACTACCACATCACACAACCTCCTCCTCACTACCACGTCAACATACTCCACACACTCATGTCATAAACTTTCTCCACACTCTCTCGTCATAAACTTTCTCTACACTCTCTCGTCACACAACCTCCTCCCCACTACCACGTCAAACAACCTCCTCCTCACTACCACGTCACACAACCTCCTCCTCACTACCACATCACACAACCTCCTCCCCAATACCACATCACACAACCTCCTCCCCACTACCACATCACACAACCTCCTCCTCACTACCACGTCATACAACCTCCTACCCACTACCACATCACACAACCTCCTCCCCACTACCACATCACACAACTTCCTCCCCACTACCACATCACACAACCTCCTCCTCACTACCACGTCATACAACCTCCTCCCCACTACCACGTCACACAAACTCCTCCCCACTACCACATCACACAACCTCCTCCCCACTACCACATCACACAACCTCCTCCTCACTACCACGTCAACATACTCCACACACTCATGTCATAAACTTTCTCCACACTCTCTCGTCATAAACTTTCTCTACACTCTCTCGTCACACAACCTCCTCCCCACTACCACGTCAAACAACCTCCTCCTCACTACCACGTCACACAACCTCCTCCTCACTACCACATCACACAACTTCCTCCCCACTACCACATCACACAACCTCCTCCCCAATACCACATCACACAACCTCCTCCCCACTACCACATCACACAACCTCCTCCTCACTACCACGTCATACAACATCCTCCCCACTACCACGTCACACAACCTCCTCCCCACTACCACATCACACAACCTCCTCCCCACTACCACGTCACACAACTTCCTCCCCACTACCACGTCACACAACCTCCTCCCCACTACCACATCACACAACCTCCTCCCCACTACCACGTCACACAACTTCCTCCCCACTACCACATCACACTAACCTCCTCCCCACTACCACGTCACACAACCTCCTCCCCACTACCACGTCACACAACCTCCTCACCACTACCACGTCACACAACCTCCTCCCCACTACCACGTCACACAACCTCCTCCCCACTACCACGTTACACAACCTCCTCCCCACTACCACATCACACAACCTCCTCCCAACTACCACGTCACACAACCTCCTCCCATCTACCACATCACACAACCTCCTCCCCACTACCACGTCACACAACCTCCTCCCCACTACCTCGTCACACAACCTCCTCCCCACTACCACGTCACACAACCTCCTTCCCACTACCAGGTCACACAACCTCCTCCCCACTACCACGTCACACAAACTCCTCCCCACTACCACGTCACACAACCTCCTCCCCACTACCACGTAACACAACCTCCTCCCCACTACCACGTCACACAACCTCCTCCCCACTACCACGTCACACAACCTCCTCCCCACTACCACATCACACAATCTCCTCCCCACTAACACGTCACACAACCTCCTCCCCACTACCACGTCACATAACCTCCTCCCCACTACCACGTCACACAACCTCCTCCCCACTACCACATCACACAACCTCCTCCCCACTACCACGTCACACAACCTCCTCCCCACTACCACGTAACGCAACCTTCTTCCCACTAGCACGTCACACAACCTCCTCCCTACTACCACGTAATGATACCTCCTCCCCACTACCCACGTAATGCAACCTCCTCCCCACTACCACGTCACACAACCTCCTCCCCACTACCACGTCACACAACCTCCTCCCCACTACCACGTCACACAACCTCCTCCTCACTACCACGTCACACAACCACCTCCCCACTACCACGTCACACAACCTCCTCCCTACTACCACGTCACACAACCTCCTCCCCACTACCACGTCACACTACCTCCTCCTCACTACCACGTCACACAACCTCCTCCCCACTACCACGTCACACAACCTCCTCCCTACTCCCACGTAATGCAACCTCCTCCCCACTACCACGTCACACAACCTCCTCCCCACTACCGACGTCACACAACCTCCTCCCCACTACCACGTCACACAACCTCCTCCCCACTACCACGTCACACAACCTCCTCCCCACTACCACGTCACACAACCTCCTACCCACTACCACATCACATAACCTCCTCCCCACTACCACATCACACAACCTCCTCCCCACTACCACGTCACACAACCTCCTCCCCACTACCACGTCACACAACATCCTACCCACTATCCACGTCATACAACCTCCTCCCCACTACCACATCACACAACCTCCTCCCCACTACCACATCACACAACCTCCTCCCCACTACCACGTCACACAACCTCCTCCCCACTACCACGTCACACAACCTCCTCCCCACTACAACATCACACAACCTCCTACCCACTACCATGTCATACAACCTCCTCCCCACTACCACATCACACAACCTCCTCCCCACTACCACATCACACAACCTCCTCCCCACTACCACGTCACACAACCTCCTCCCCACTACCACATCACACAACCTCCTCCCCACTACCACGTCACACAGCCTCCTCTCCACTACCACGTAACGCAACCTTCTTCCCACAAGCACGTCACACAACCTCCTCCCTACTACCACGTCACACAACCTCCTCCCCACTACCACGTCACACTACCTCCTCCCCACTACCACGTAACGCAACCTCCTGCCCACTACCACGTCACACAACCTCCTCCCCACTACCACATCACACAACCTCCTCCCCACTACCACGTCACACAACCTCCTCCCCACTACCACATCACACAACCTCCTCCCCACTACCACGTCACACAACCTCCTCCCCACTACCACGTCACACAACCTCCTCCCCACTACCACATCACACAACCTCCTCCCCACTACCACATCACACAACCTCCTCCCCACTACCACATCACACAACCTCCTCCCCACTACCACGTCACACAACCTCCTCCTCACTACCACATCACACAACCTCCTCCCCACTACCACGTCACACAACCTCCTCCCCACTACCACGTCACATAACCTCCTCCCTACTACCACGTCACACAACCTCCTCCCCACTACCACATCACACAACCTCCTCCCCACTACCACGTCACACAACCTCCTCCCCACTACCACGTAACGCAACCTTCTTCCTACTAGCACGTCACACAACCTCCTCCCTACTACCACGTCACACAACCTCCTCCCCACTACCACGTAATGCAACCTCCTCCCCACTAACACGTCACACAACCTCCTCCCCACTACCAAGTCACACAACCTCCTCCCCACTACCACGTAACGCAACCTCCTCCCCACTACCACGTCGCACAACCTCCTCCCCACTACCACATCACACAACCTCCTCCCCACTACCACGTAACGCAACCTTCTTCCCACTAGCACGTCACACAACCTCCTCCCTACTACCACGTCACACAACCTCCTCCCTACTACCACGTCACACAACCTCCTCCCCACTACCACGTCGCACAACCTCCTACCCACTACCACATCACACAACCTCCTCCCCACTACCACATCACACAACCTCCTCCCACTAGCACGTCACACAACCTCCTCCCTACTACCACGTCACACAACCTCCTCCCTACTACCACGTCACACAACCTCCTCCCCACTACCACGTAATGCAACCTCCTCCCCACTAACACGTCACACAACCTCCTCCCCACTACCAAGTCACACAACCTCCTCCCCACTACCACGTAACGCAACCTCCTCCCCACTACCACGTCGCACAACCTCCTCCCCACTACCACATCACACAACCTCCTCCCCACTACCACGTAACGCAACCTTCTTCCCACTAGCACGTCACACAACCTCCTCCCTACTACCACGTCACACAACCTCCTCCCTACTACCACGTCACACAACCTCCTCCCCACTACCACATCACACAACCTCCTCCCCACTACCACATCACACAACCTCCTCCCCACTACCACATCACACAACCTCCTCCCCACTACCACGTCACACAACCTCCTCCTCACTACCACATCACACAACCTCCTCCCCACTACCACGTCACACAACCTCCTCCCCACTACCACGTCACATAACCTCCTCCCTACTACCACGTCACACAACCTCCTCCCCACTACCACATCACACAACCTCCTCCCCACTACCACGTCACACAACCTCCTCCCCACTACCACGTAACGCAACCTTCTTCCTACTAGCACGTCACACAACCTCCTCCCTACTACCACGTCACACAACCTCCTCCCCACTACCACGTAATGCAACCTCCTCCCCACTAACACGTCACACAACCTCCTCCCCACTACCAAGTCACACAACCTCCTCCCCACTACCACGTAACGCAACCTCCTCCCCACTACCACGTCGCACAACCTCCTCCCCACTACCACATCACACAACCTCCTCCCCACTACCACGTAACGCAACCTTCTTCCCACTAGCACGTCACACAACCTCCTCCCTACTACCACGTCACACAACCTCCTCCCCACTACCACATCACACAACCTCCTCCCCACTACCACGTCACACAACCTCCTCCCCACTACCACATCATACAACCTCCTCCCCACTACCACGTCACACAACCTCCTCCCCACTACCACATCACACAACCTCCTCCCTACTACCACGTAACACAACCTCCTCCTCACTACCACGTCATACAACCTCCTCCTCACTACCACGTCACACAACCTCCTCCCCACTACCACATCACACAACCTCCTCCCCACTACCATGTAACGCAACCTTCTTCCCACTAGCACGTCACACAACCTCCTCCCCACTAGCACGTCACACAACCTCCTTGCCACTACCACGTCACACAACCTCCTCCCCACTACCACGTCACACAACCTCCTCCCCACTACCACGTCACACAACCTCCTCCCCACTACCACGTCACACAACCTCCTCCCCACTACCATGTAACGCAACCTTCTTCCCAGTATCACCTCATACAGCCTCCTCCCTACTAGCACGTCACACAATTTTCTCTATATTCTCTCTTCACGAAACTTCCTCAAAAATCACGGATACTCCCTCATAAACACCATGTCCGGAACACTGCCTAGTAAACATTGCCCCCGGAATCTCACATATTTTGGCGAGTATCGTGGATGGACAACATGACGAATGACGAAGCTCTTTAGCTAGACCAACACAATGCACAAGGGCTCTGACCTGAGAAATAGACATGAGATGGAAAGGTATATTGGATATTTCAAACCACATAACAGCCTATTGAAAAAACGTGGATGGAAAGTTTCAGGACAAAAGATTTAGAGAGCCTCATTGATTGGTATTTTTTTTTTTTTGGGGGGGGGGGGGGGGGGGGGGGGGGGGGGGGGGCGCTCGCTAGCTTTGATCTCAAGTGTAGTCCATGAAAACTAATTCTAGTAGTACTGGACTGAACTTCGCTTGTGGGTTAGCTTTCCCTATTTACTGTGTCCGTCGGCATCAGGCGAACCCACTCCGACTTCAGAGGTACTTGTAATTCAAGTCAAGGACGCTAGATCAACATTTTAGTCCAACTTTCGGGTGTAGAGGTTGAACCCCTTACCTCGGCATCAGCATACCGGATGTTTAAGAACACGCGTTCTTATCCATTCGGCCATGCTGACCTCCCGTCATTGATATAAATGGCCAGACAACACAAACATAGGGTTAGAGCAGTATTTCTCAACCTTTTGTGGCCCGTGCCCCCCTTCACCATATTTCAGAACGTCATTCCCCCCCCCCCCCCTTCATATTTCCTACCTAAAAATCTCCCACCCCTACACAATATACGTAAAAATGTAAGGTACAATATGTTAAAACAGGTCTAGACATCCACATAAAACGTGATTTGTAGGTCTACTTTCTTTATAAACTGAATTTCAGAAGGATGAGAGGTGCATTACAGTAAAGTATGATGGGAAAAGCAATATCAAGTAATCGGTTCTTGTATTAACGCGATCTTGAATTGATCTTCATCCTCCCCCCCCCCTGGAAACCCTAAAATTCCCCCGTGGGGGGGGGGGGGGATTCCCCACCGGTTGAGAACCACTGGGTTAGAGCGAGTCTCACAGACTTCAATATATGGTCCGAATACTATATTGTATGTATGTATACATCCATATTTCCTGTTTATCCCCACACCTACCTACCTATTCGTATACATACACATATACAGACACACATATACTCAGACATACACACACACATATATGCACACACACATACACACACACACACACTCAGGAACACACATATCCATGCACCCATTCACCACATCCATCTTTTCACACACACAGAACCAAACAACCACACACACAACGAAAATAAAACACTTACACATACATATATATGTACGTATAGATACTACGTACATACATCCATCGGTCCATCCATTCTACACAATCACGCATACACGTATACATCCATACAATCGTGTATGTATATCACGCACGCACATACAACTGCACTCGCACATGCATACATATACACATATACAGACCCATACACACAGACAGACAGTCATACATACACACAGGCCCATACACACAGACCCATACACAAAGAGAGACACACATACATACACACAGATACACATACATACATACATACATACATACATACATACATACATACATACATACATACATACATACATACATACATACATACATACATACATACATACATACATACATACATACATACATACATACATACATACATACATACATACATACATACACACAGACCCATACACACAGACAGACAGTCATACATACACACAGGCCCATACACACAGACCCATACACAAAGAGAGACACACATACATACACACAGATACACATACAAAAACCACACACACACACATAAACACAGACATGCACTACACACACACTAACACACACATTACATACATGCATACATACAGCCCTACCGAAAGACGTACCAATCTACCAACCTACGAGGCGATTAACGACCTATTCACCCATCAACAGACAGGCAAACATGCACGCAGATAGACAAATAGATAGACATTCAGGCAGACAGATAGACAGGCAGATAGATAAACAGGCGTAGATACACGTATATCTTCAAACTTATACGCCTTGAAGATACAAGAGACTGTATTCGTAAAGGGGCGTCTATAATCGTCTGTTTACGGGCGTTTGAGAGAAAGCAACAATATAGCTGCCGGGATCTCACAACAACCCATTATCTATGGCAACATCTTGAGGGCTGACGTGAAGCATCTGGTGGGATACGTGAGTCGTGACAACAGACACCCGCTGCTAACATTACCGTCCTCACTACTCAAGTCTGCACACATGCTCGTGCATTTGCATAAGTGTGAGCGTCGTTTGAGAAATGCGTATGCTTCTGAGATGTGTATGGTATGTGTGGTTGTGAGGGAGGATTGTATAAGTTCTGTGTGGTTGTGAGAGATGGTTGCATGAGGTCTGTGTGGTTGTGAGAGAGGATTGCATGAGGTCTGTGTGGTTGTGAGAGAGGATTGCATGAGGTCTGTGTGGTTGTAAATGAGGATTGGATGGAGTCTATGAGGTTGTGAGAGAGAATTGGATGGAGTCTATGTGGTTGTGAGAGAGGATTGCATGGGGTCTGTGTAGCTGTGAGGGAGAATTGCATGGGGTTTGTGTGGTTGTGAGAGGGGATTGCATGAGGTCTGTGTGGTTGTGAGAGAGGATTGCATGAGGTCTGTGTGGTTGTAAATGAGGATTGGATGGAGTCTATGAGGTTGTGAGAGAGGATTGGGTGGAGTCTATGTGGTTGTGACAGAGGATTGAATGGGGTCTGTGTGGTTGTGAGAGAGAATTGCATGGGGTCTGTGTGGTTGTAAATGAGGATTGGATGGAGTCTATGAGGTTGTGAGAGAGGATTGCATGGGATCTGTGTTGTTGTAAATGAGGATTGGATGGAGTCTATGAGGTTGTGAGAGAGGATTGGATGGAGTCTATGAGGTTGTGAGAGAGAATTGGATGGAGTCTATGTGGTTGTGAGAGAGGATTGCATGGGGTCTGTGTTGTTGTAAATGAGGATTGGATGGAGTCTATGAGGTTGTGAGAGAGGATTGGATGGAGTCTATGAGGTTGTGAGAGAGAATTGCATGGAGTCTATGTGGTTGTGAGAGAGGATTGCATGGGGTCTGTGTAGCTGTGAGAGAGAATTGCATGGGGTTTGTGTGGTTGTGAGAGGGGATTACATGGGGTCTGTGCAGTCGTGAATGAGGATTGCATATGGTATGTCTGATTGTGAGAGAGGATTGCATATGGCATTTCTGAAGTTGAGAGAGGATTTATTTGGAATCTGTGTGAATGTAGAGCAAGATTACCTTGACGCATGCGATCATATGAGACAGTCTACGACTGGATCTGTGTGATTGTGAGACATGGTGTCTTGGAGGTATATATGATTGTGAGACATGGTGTCTATGAGGTCTATGTGACTGTGAGAAATGGTGAACATGGGTCTATATGACTGTGCGAAAGGACGTCAATGAGGTCTATATGACTGTGCGAAAGGACGTCAATGAGGTCTATGTGACTGTGAGACATGATGTCTATGAGGTCTATGTGACTGTGAGACGTAGTGTCCATGAGGTCTATGTGACTGTGCAACATGGTGTCCATGAAGTCTATGTGACTGTGAGACATGATATCCATTAGGTCTATGTGACTGTGAGAAATAGTATACATGGATCTATATGACTGTGCGAAAGGACGTCAATGAGGTCTATGTGACTGTGCGAAAGGACGTCAATGAGGTCTATGTGACTGTGAGACATGATATCCATTAGGTCTATGTGACTGTGAGAAATAGTATACATGGGTCTATATGACTGTGCGAAAGGACGTCAATGAGGTCTATGTGACTGTGCGAAAGGACGTCAATGAGGTCTATGTGACTGTGCGAAAGGACGTCAATGAGGTCTTTGTGACTGTGAGACATGGTGTCCATGAAGTCTATGTGACTGTGATACATGATGTCCACGTGGTCTATATGACTGTGAGACATGGTGTCCACGTGGTCTATATGACTGTGCAACATGGTGTCCATGAAGTCTATGCGACTGTGAGACATGATATTCATTAGGTCTATGTGACTGTGAGACATGATATCCATTAGGTCTATGTGACTGTGAGACATGGTGTCCACATGGTCTATATGACTGTGCAACATGGTGTCCATGAAGTCTACGTGACTGTGAGACATGATATTCATTAGGTCTATGTGACTGTGAGACATGATATTCATTGGTCTATGTGACTGTGAGACATGATGTCCACGTGTTCTATACGACTGTGCAACATGGTGTCCATGAAGTCTATGTGACTGTGAGACATGATATCCATTAGGTCTATGTGACTGTGAGACATGATGTCCATGAGGTCTATATGACTGCGCGGCATGGTGTCCATGAGGTCTATATGACTGCGAGGCATGGTGTCCATGAGGTCTATATGACTGTGAGGCATGGTGTCCATGAGGTCTATATGACTGTGAGGCATGGTGTCCATGGGTCTATATAACTGTGAGCATGGTGTCTATGAGGTCTACGTTACTGTGAGACATGATGTCTATGAGGTCTATATGACTGTGAGACATGCTGTCTATGAGGAGGTCTACGTGACTGTGAATCATGATGTCTATGAGGTCTATGTGACTGTGAGACATGATGTCCATGAGGTCTATATGATTGTGAGACATGATGTCCATAAGTTCTATATGATTGTGAGACATGATGTCTATGAGGTCTATATAACTGTGAGACATGATGTCTATGAGTTCTATGTGACCGTAAGACATGATGTCCATGAGGTCTATATGATTGTGAGACATGATGTCCATGAGGTCTATATGATTGTGAGACATGCTGTCTATGAGGTCTATGTGACTGTGAGGCATTTTGCCCATGGGTGTATATAACTGTGAAACATGATTCCCATGGTTCCATATGACTGTGAGACATGCTGTCTATGTGGAGGTCTATGTGACTGTGAGACATGATATCTATGAGGTCTATGTGACTGTGAGACATGATATCTATGAGATCTATGTGACTGTGAGACATTATATCTATGAGGTCTATGTGACTGTGAGACATGGTGTCCATGGGTCTATATAACTGTGAAACATGATTTCCATGGGTCCATATGACTGTGAGACATGCTGTCTATGAGGAGGTCTATGTGACCGTGAGACATGATGTCTATGAGGTCTATGTGACTGTGAGACATGATGTCCATGAGGTCTATATGATTGTGAGACATGATGTCCATGAGGTCTATATGACTGTGAGATATGATGTCTATATGTTTTATGTGACCGTGAGACATGATGTCCATGAGGTCTATATGACTGTGAAACATGATTTCCATGGGTCCATGTGACTGTGAGACATGCTGTCTATGAGGATGTCTATGTGACTGTGAGACATGATATCTATGAGGTCTATGTGACCGTGAGACATGATGTCTATGAGGTCTATGTGACTGTGAGACATGATGTCCATGAGGTCTATATGACCGTGGGACATGATGTTCATGAAGTCTATATGACTGTGAAACATGATTTCCATGGGTCCATATGACTGTGAGACATGCTGTCTATGAGGAGGTCTATGTGACTGTTAGACATGATATCTACAAGGTCTATGTGACCGTGAGACATGATGTCTATGAGGTCTATGTGACTGTGAGACATGGTGTCTATGAGGTTTGTGCGAATATTACACATGATGCCGCTGGGATCTATATGATTGTGAGACATGTCTATATGGTCTCTATTATTGTGTGACATTACCTCTATGAGGTATAAGTATTGATTGATTGATTGATTGATTGATCTAGGAAACGACATCACAGCATTCGGGGCATTCCCATAGGCGCTCCGTCCCCATCATCGGCAGCCAGCGAAGAGTTCCAACACCAATATTACCAGTAGCAATCTGATTATATGTCCGTCTCTCCTTTCCTCTGAGCGTCGAGCGTCGGTGAGAACCCCTCGTCACTATTCGCTGCCTCATTCTTGCCAGACCATGATGATCCATTTGCTCCTCCTAGGTGTATACGTGCTCCCACAAGGCCGCAATACAGTCTGCCTTGTCATGCATCAATACTCCACCAAGTTTTGCAGAGCCAGCCAATCTGTCCGCCTGTTCATTCCCCACACACCGGCATGCCCCGGAGAAAAGATCCAAGGCGATGCTTGCCACCCGTGACCTACGAAGCGGAGCAAACCGCTCTGCACGAAGCATGCCTGTCTTCACCTTCCTCAGCATGCTTTCTGAGTCAGTTACAATCACGATGTGTGTCTGTGTATCGTATTCTCGATCCAGCGGAAAGCCACAGTGACCACCTCCACCTCCATTCTTAAGCTAGATGTTGTGGTATCATATACCAGGCTCTCCTGCACCAAACGTCGGCCATTAGCTTTTGCCATGAACCACCAGGCACTTCTCCTACCTCTCGACACCGAACCATCTATGTAGATAATCACATCACCCGAGCGAGCATTAACCTGAATTAGTTGCTGGATTTCCACTTCCGTGGCCCCTGCTGGCCACTCCCTGCACTCCCGATTCAATGTGATTATAACTCTGCACACGTCTGACTGCTCCGCTGACACTCTGACCCACTCCTGTCCTCGCCTAATGTTCTCCAAGAGGCGCACTTGCCTGATCGTATCCTTCGCCTGAGCAATCCATGATTTCCCTCTTATCAGTCATTGACCCTTAACTGCGTCCAGCGCCTCATGCAACGGTTGATCTGTGTCTGCAGCTACTCTGAGGTATGACTTCGTCTGCATCACCTTGAGCCTGCCTGCAACAGTCGGCAAACCAAAGATGTAACGCATACACACTACTGGGGTGTCTCTGGTGCATCCCAGAATGACCCGCATAGCTTCGTTTTATATGCGCTCCAACTTCACCAGCTGACTCTTTGAGACAGTGAGCAGTCCCAGTTCATAATCAATCACTGAGAGGATCTAGTGCTGGTATAGTGTGAAAAGCATTCTCTGCTCTGTGTCCATTGCAGCCATAGTTTCAAGTGCATTGAGTCCCTTTTGGATCTTGTCACAACCGTCTCCACATGGTCCTTGATGGACAGGGTCCTGTCAAATGTGATTCCCAGATACTTCAGCTTGTTCTCTCTGTTGACGTTTCTACCATCTATCGTGAGGCTTGGGACATTCAGCTCTCACAATCCTGTTGTCTAGAGAGCACCACAAAACAGCCGTCTTTTCCGGGTGGATGACAGCACTCATTTCAGTGCACCAGTCAATCTCTTTGTCTACTGTCGCCTGTAGCTCCTCGGCTGTTTGTACCTTATCTCTCCCATGCCTGTATGCAAGAATATCATCTGCAAATGTAAGTATCCTTCCAACCCCTGGTGCTTTTAGGTTTGCAATCTTGCTCGTATACACGTTAAAGAGCACGGGTGATATTGCAGATCCCTGTGGCAGTCCCGGGGTTAACATATGTGACTCTGAGATCTATGCACCCAGACGGAGAGCAACCAGACGAGAATACAGGACGGCTGCTATCCAGTTCACCAACCAGGGATTGACCCCTTCTCAATCAGTGCGGTCATCAAAATATCAAGCGCCGCCGCCATTGTTTCATGTCTACTCTGGAACCCCACATAAACGTCAAAGGCAAAAGTGGCTGCATTTGACCAGGTATCTTTTCCTGGCCTGTAGCTCCCCAGACCACTTGAACCCCCTTTCCAAAACCTCTTGCAGCTTGACAGCGACTATCTTCTCTAAAACTTTCCCAAATGTATTTTGAAGGATTTTCGAATTTGGTATTTTGAATTTTTTGTATATCCTAAAGCCGCTAAGCTTTGAATGATCCTTGAATGGTTTTGGGAGAGGGATGAGATAGCTGTGCACCCAATCCTGCGGTACTGACGCTGTTCTAATGCTCTGGTTAAAGCAGTCGGTCATCTCCTTCAGGTCTGCATCGCTCAAAGCCTTCATGTGGCCATACTTAACACCATCACGCGCTGGTGCCGTGTCTTATGCCTTTTTTCAAAATATTATTAACATCTTCAACCCGTATGATATCTTCATAATGCATATTCTTCATGGTGCCAGATAACACCTCTCTTACTGCATCCCTGGTGTTCTCATCATTATGATTGTTCTGCTCTAAAATCTCTGGAGAAACGCCTCCCCTTTCTCTTTGTCTGTTGTCACGCGCACACCATCATCTCTATAAATTGTTCCCACTGTCATAGGCCGATCTTTTCCTTGTATTTGTCTGTGCAGCTTCTAGAATTTTCGCTGTGTTTTATCACCTCCAATCTCCTTCATGAAACATTCCCATTTTGCGTTTTTGGCTTCTGCAGCACAGCGCTTGGAAACCTCCACCTTATCTTTCTTGACATTGTCCACAAAGAAGGTATCACCGTACAAGAGAATATCCACCAAGTATGTGTTATTTAAGGGAATCATAATGAACAAGGCTCTTTTAAAGTAGGTAGTTTGCCGTTGCTTTCCTTCTATGGCAGTGACCATACTGGTCTGTCACGCCAGCCATTGTCCCGTGAAAGAGATCTTCTGCCTACCGTCGCGAAACTTGAGACCATAACCAACAACTATCTGTCGGCTGCCCTCAAATTTTCATCCACCACCTGCCTTCCGTGGCTTCATTTGAACACTTCCAATAAACGAATACGAAATAACACCACATAATCCACAGAAAACACTAAAAACAGCGTCTCCCGAAGAATAAACGCGTCAGGTCGTCGCCATTTTTACCGGAAGCTACCAGAAGAGATTAGGGCAATATTCGCAATGGCGAAAGTAGCCTTTAGCAAGATGAAAAACATACTGACCAATAAAAAGATGTCAATTGAAACGAGAAAAAGAGTGTTGAGGTGCTACATAGAGCCTGTTCTTTTGTATGGATGTGAAACTTGGACAATGAGCAGTTAAGCTGAAAAACATCCAATGGCTGTGGAAATGTGGTTTCTGAGGAGAATGCAAACAATACCATGGACAGACAGAAAAACCAATGACTAAGTGTTACAAGAGACAAATGAAAATCGTAAATTGATTAGAGAAATTAGACGTAGACAGTCAAAATTTTTGACATGTTATGAGAAGAAATGGATTGGAGAACTTAGTGACAACTGGCAAGATCGAAGGGAACAGACCAAGGGGAAGACCGAGAAATAAATACCTTGATGGCTTGGCCACATGGCATGGTCGAGACAGGAACACTGAGCTGATCCAAGACTCTGGTGATCGAATGAAATGGCGAGTCGTGACCGCGCACGCTTTCCGGCATGGCACATGATTGATTGATTGATGTGTTATTGTCAGATAGTGTTTACGTGTGCAGTGTCGTTGGTCAAGGGTTCGATCTGCATGGAGGAGAATTCGAATTTGACCTGGTCGACCCAGTCTAGCAGGAGTTCCAAGGAAATGTCTGGGGCAGAGCTGGCCCGAGACTGGCCACAACAGTCAGGGGCAGTGCTGGCCCGAGACTGACCACAACAACCAGGGGCAATGCTGGCCCGAGACTTACCACAACACCCAGGGGCAATGCTGGCCTGAGACTGACCACAATAACCAGGAAGTGCCGACTGAGCTACCAAATGTGGGTCCGGTACCATGTGCCCGATGTACTTTATGGCGTGTAGAAGAGTTCTTGACTTAACTGTGTTGTGTGTGTAATTACTGTGTGTGTGTGAGAGAGAGAGAGAGAGAGAGAGAGAGAGAGAGAGAGAGAGAGAGCGAGTGAGAGAGAGAGTGAGAGTGTGTGTGAGAGAGAGAGAGAATGTGTGTGTGTGTCTGTGTCTGTGTGTGTGTGTGTGTGATGTGTGTGAGTGTGTGTGTGTGTCTGTGTGTGTATGTGATTGTACGACAACATTGATGAGATTCTGTAGCAGGACGTGCTCGTGTGGTCATGAGACAGAATGCCCCTGGTTTCCGTGTGACTGGGGTTAGCGACATACGCCACATATGTTGTTCATGTTGAGAATCAATGTTGGTAGCATCTGCCATAGATGCAAATGTGGTTGTCATATTGGGTGTTCACGCTACACGTGTGACTGTGAGTTGGGATGAATATTCACATCCTTTTTATATCTCTGTGTATGTGTATGTGTGTATGTGGGTGTGTGTGGGCGTGATAAAGAGTGTGTGTGTGTGTGTGTGTGTGTGGTTTGTGTGTGTGCGTGTGTGTGTGTGTGTGTGTGTGTGTGTGTGTGTGTGTGTGTGTGTGTGTGGTATGTATGTGTGTGATTGTGAGATAAAAGGCGAGGCATGAAATTAATATTGTATGCTAATGTGAAATAGAATATTAACTTTGAGTGAGTATTTGTGAGATGGGATATTCACACTGTGTGTGTGTTTGAGAGAGAGAGAGAGAGAGAGAGAGAGAGAGAGAGAGAGGGAGAGAGAGAGAGAGAGAGAGAGAAGGGGGAGGACAGATAGAGAGAGAGAGAAGGGGGGACAGAGAGAGAGAGAGAGAGAAGGGGGGGGGACAGAGAGAGAAGAGAGAGAGAGAGAAGAGAGAGAGAGAGAGAGAGAGAGAGAGAGAGAGAGAGAGAGAGAGAGAGAGAGAGAGAGAGAGAGAGAGATTATTCGCATTTTGTGTGCAACTAGGAGATAGGGTGTTAACACTTTATGTGTGATTGGAAGATTGGATTGATACATTTTGTTGTTTTGTTGTGAGATAGGATAGACACATTTTTTGTGTGGTTGTGAGATAGGATAGACATATTTGTGTGTATTATTGGAAAATTGGGTAAACACATTTTATGTGTGATTGTGAGACAGAATTGACACATGTTGTGTGTGATTGTGAGACAGAATTGACACATGTTGTGTGTGATTGTTTCATGGGATAGACACATTTTGTGCATGTTTGTGAGATAGAATGGACACATTGCTTGCTTGCTTGCGATCGCTGGCTGTGAACTCCAGCGTGAAGCCCTGTATGTCGGATGATGGCATCCTGTTGTCCAACATCAGTGTGATGTCATACCGGACTGAGATTTGCGTATTGTGTGTATGTTTGTGAAATAGAATCGACACATTTTGTGTATGATTGTGAGATAGAATAGACAATTGTGTGTGTGATTGTGTCATGGGATAGACACATTTTGTGTGTGTGATTGAGATAGAATAAACACATTTTGTGCATGATTGTGAGTTAGAATGAGTACATTGTGTGTATATTTGTGAAATGGAATCGACACATTGTGTGTATTATTGTGAGATAGAATAGACAATTGTGTGTGTGATTGTGTCATGGGATAGACACATTTTGTGTGTGATTGTGAGATAGGATAGACAATTTTGTGCGTGATTGTGTCATGGGATAGCCACATTTTGTGCGTGATTGTGTTATGGGATAGACACATTTTGTGTGTGATTGTGTCATAAGTTAGCCACATTTTGTGTGTGATTGTGTCATGGATAGACACATTTTGTGTGTGATTGTGTCATGGGATAGACACATTTTGTGTGTGATTGTGTCATAAGTTAGCCACATTTTGTGTGTGATTGTGTCATGGGATAGACACATTTTGTGTGTGATTGTGTCATAAGTTAGCGACATTTTGTGTGTGATTGTGTCATGGATAGACACATTTTGTGTGTGATTGTGTCATGGGATAGACACATTTTGTGTGTGATTGTGTCATGGGATAGACACATTTTGTGTGTGATTGTGTCATAAGTTAGCCACATTTTGTGTGTGATTGTGTCATGGATAGACACATTTTGTGTGTGATTGTGTCATGGGATAGACACATTTTGTGTGTGATTGTGTCATAAGTTAGCCACATTTTGTGTGTGATTGTGTCATGAGATAGACTCATTTTGTGTGTGATTGTGTCATGAGATAGAAACATGTTGTGCATGATTGTGAAATAGAATATTAATGATGTAAGTGCCATTAGCGAAAACCTGCCTTGTAAGCCTCTACATGTTTAACAACATTCAGCTGTGGCAACGTTTACAGTGAATACATTTGTATGTGTATTAATTAAAATTATGCCGTGTGAAGGCAGTCCCATGTCAGATAATCTCGTAGGGGTGTGACATTTTTCAGTATTTATTTATCTCGACCATGACATAATGAGGTCAGGTGACCAGTTTCCATCCTCGTCGCATTGTGTTCCATGGCTGTCCCCGGTACATTCTTAAAGGCATCCGGTTTGTTAATAGTGTGCTAGACAATGCTGCGTTTAGTAGTTTGTCATTGCTTTCTGAACGACTGACGCTTATACCATTGTATGAAACTAAGCGATGGGCGGTCTGCTGCCATATCGTCTGCAGCTGTGTTTTGAAGGCGGTGTGTAGGATTGCAAATCGTGCTGGCAACACCTTCTCCATAGAGATGACAGGCATCCTGTAGACATCTTGTAAGACGGTCGGGTGCTCATTCTATGAGCCATTCTTGTTGTGGACGAAGAATCCAGCTACTGCCGAGGCCTAAACCCTCACCGTTATCGTGATGTCTGCTCAGGAAAATTGACAAAGGCTGGGCTCGAAGACAGTGGGTGGAGTCTCTGGAGAGGTCAAAAGATGTTTTGCATATCTTTCACAGGACATCGCTGTCAACATCAGCATCTTTCAGCTGATTGTAGATTTCTTGGCAAGATTACGCTCAGTAGTTTGCCATTGCTTTCTGAGCGACCGGCTCACATACCCCGTAAGTTACCGACGCGATTAGAACCGCTACCCATTTTCGCCGTCGTCACGGTACTCACGAGAGTATACGAGATTACGGAGAAAGTCGCTAACTTCTAGGGCCAGGGAGACCGGATGGAGAGGTCAAGGATGACAAATTCTAACATTATGTTTGTTCCAGGCCATGTGGGTGTCAGAGGAAATAGACAAGCTGATAGGCTTTGTTGCCGGGTTACTGTGGAAAGCGGACGAGCAATGGACAAGACAGATATACTGAATGCCCTTTGAGAGTCGAGGCGATTAAACAAATAAAGTCATGACTGTGAATCTGTAAGTGTGACCAGACTACAAGAACATTACGTCAAACGGGGTAGGCCAGACAAGAACACTATACGGAAGGGGAAAATAAAAGGGGGAAGGCGGTGAGTCAAATAAAATAGTCTACAAAACTGGTGACGTCGACGGCTACATGCTTTGTGGGGGAGGGGGTATAAATAAGTAGCTGAGAGAGAGAAAGAGAGAGAGAGAGAGAGAGAGATAGAGAGAGAAAGAGAAAGAGAGAGAGAGAGAGAGAGAGAGAGAGAGAGAGAGAGAGAGAAAGAGAGAGAGAGGGAGAGAGAGAGAGAGAGAGAGAGAGAGAGCACCTATGAATTTCGAGTTAGCTAACTAATTAGCTAACTTACTAACTGACTAACTAGCTAGCTAACACACTGGCTAACTAACTAATTGACTAGCTAACTTACTGATTAGCTAGCTAACTGCCTAGCTAACTAACTAACTGAATGACAATCTAACTATCTAATTAACTAGCTAATTGACTAGCTAACTAACTAGCTAATTGACTAGCTAACTAACTAGCTAACTAGCTAGCTAAATAACTAGCTAACCGACTAGCTAACTAATTAGCTAACTAACTTTTATCTAACTAACTAACTGACTGCCTTAGTATTTAGCTAACTGACTGGCTAACTAGCTAACTGACTAGCTAACTGACAAGCTATCTAACTAGCTAAGTATTAAACTAACTAGCTTGGCCACGTGGCATAGTCGAGACAGAAACACGGAGCTTGATTCATGACTCTTGTGATAGAGTGAAATGGCAAAATATGACCGCCCACGCTTTTCGGCATGGTACATGATGGATGATGGATAAAGCTAGCTAACTAACAAGGTAACTGACTGGCTTACAAACTAGCTAAGTGACAATCTAACTAACTAACTAACTAATATAAAATATTTGATAACTAACTAACTAACTAACTAACTAACTAGCTAATTAACTAGCAAACTAATTAGCTGACTGACTAGCCAACTAAACAGCTAACTAACTAGCTAACTAACTAGCTACCTAACTAGCTAATTAACTAGCTAACTAAATACCTAACTAACTAACTAACTAACTAGCAAACTGACTGGCTACCTAGTTAGCTAACTAACTAGAAAACTAACTAACTAACTGGCTAGCTTACTGACTTAACTAACTATAAAACTAACTAACTAGCTACCTAGCTAGTAACTAACTAGCTAACTGACTGGCTACCTAACAAGCTAACTAACTAGCTACCTAGCTATCTAACTAACTATAAAACTAACTAATTAGCTAACTAACTGGCTAACTGACTGGCTACCTAGCTAGCTAATTAACTATAAAACTAACTAACTATAAAACTAACTAACTAGCTAACTGACTGACTGCCTAGCTAGCTAACTAATTATAAAACTAACTAATTAATTAGCTAACTAACTGGCTAACTTACTGGCTACCTAGCTGGCTAACTAAATATAAAACTAAATATCTAACTAACTAGCTAACTAACTAGCTACCTAACTAGCTAATTAACTAGCTAACTAAATACCTAACTAACTAACTAACTAACTAGCTAACTAATTAGCTGACTGACTAGCTAACTAACTAGCTAACTAACTAGCAAACTGACTGGCTACCTAGTTAGCTAACTAAATAGAAAACTAACTAACTAACTATCTATCTAACTAACTACCTAGTTAGCTAACTAACTAGCTAAGTGACAAGCTAACTGACTGGTTACCTAGTTAGCTAAGTAACTATAAAACTAACTAACTCACTGGCTACGTAGTTAGCTAACTAACTAGAAAACTAACAAACTAACTGGCTAGCTTACTGGCCACCTAGTTAGCTAACTAACTATAAAACTAACTAACTAGCTACCTAGCTAGTAACTAACTAGCTAACTGACTGGCTACCTAACAAGCTGACTAACTAGCTATCTAACTAGCTAACTAACTATAAAACTAACTAACTAATTAGCTAACTAACTGGCTAACTGACTGGCTACCTAGCTAACTAATTAACTATAAAACTAATTATAAAACTAACTAACTAGCTAACTGACTGGCTATCTAGCTAGCTAACTAACTATACAACTAACTAACCATTTAGATAATTAACTAGCTAACTGACTGGCTACCTAGCTAGCTAGCTAACTATAAAACTAAATAACTAATTAGCTAACTAACTAGCTACCTAGCTAGCTACCTAGCTAGCTAACTAACTAGCTAACTGACTAACTAGCTAACTGTAGTGGTTTGCAATCGCACTGGCAAATATGCTAGTTCAGGGCCTGTGGCTGCCTCGTGTATGCGTGCTTGATCAGCCTAAGTTTCTAACCTGATGTGGCAGTTGACCAGTTTCTGGGTGTTTGAGAATGTTTTCATCAGTATGTCTTCCAGTGTGTTTTATAGTCTATAAAGTTCTTTCCTCGTTAATTGGTGAATTATTTGATCAGCTGTGAATCACGCATCCCGTTCAACAGAGCACATGCACACATTCAACCGAATTCCTAATCAGCATTATTGGCCTCACCATGTGGATTACATTAGGACAATGTTTAGAGAAATTATAGAATCATATGATCTCAGATAAAAGAGAAAATGGGGATAATCATTGTTTATCTGATATATATATATGATGATGATGATGATGATGATGATGATGATGATGATGATATATATATATATATATATATATATATATATATATATATATATATATATATATATATATATATATATATATATATATATATATATATATTCATTTAAATAATGTGTTGGGTCTCGGACAGCATATTCCAGGTTGTTGTAATAAGGAAAAAAGAAATATGCTGATTAGTCATAGTTGTGGTCGTAGCCGTACGGTTCACATTTTATAGCTAAATGTAGGCCAATAATTGCTCCTTTTCTGTGCCAGTGAAAAACATAAAATACTTATCATTGTCCCATGTGAACTCGTGAAGGAAAACAGTAGCCACGAGAAGATCGAATCGCCAGGGATCCTGCAAAATGTCGTTCTTCACATGAGAATGCAGTTTAATGTTGAAGACGATGAGCGTGTGAACACACCCCATCAAATAGCACACGGATTATGGCATTAGTCAGTTGACGTGCCAGCAGTTAGCCGTCCACCATCTTTTTTTTTAAACTGCACTTCACAGCATATCCGACTTGGCGACAAGCAAAAAGCATTCCGAAAGAAATCCATAGCTCACAGTGTCGCACCAAGCGCTCAACTCAGCAGCAGAGCATCGAAACCGGGTCCTAGAAGCTAAAACGTGGGGAAAATGTACTAGTAAACCGTGCCTGGAGACAACCAGATTTTCAAGATTCCAACGAATAGCCTGCCTATTCGCATGTTGGCCGGGACCAATATACTGATCAATGACAGACAGCTAACATGTCCAGTCTAACAGATATAAAACCGAACTATGTAAGAAGTACAGACCACACTATTGCTACCATAGAGAAGGCATTGAAGTATTGGAAAATACGGTGTAATTCTCTCGGTACACCTCTGGAGTACTGACCGAGTGAGTTTTATCTGCTTTGGACACTTTTTTTTTTAAGCTGCATGTTCTTTTCAGGGTTTAGCAATCAACTCGAGCTTTTATTTATTTTATTTATTTATTTATTTATTTATTTATTTATTTATTTTTTTTGGGGGGGGGGGGGGGGGGGGGGGGGGCTGTTTCTAATTTACTAAGCAGTTTTTGCGTTCTATAGTTTGCAATTGCTTTCTGAACGGCCGACGGCTCATATCATCAAAATGAACGCATGAGGTCTGCTCCCAAACCGCACGCAGTTCATTTCAAACCCTTGACTCGGTGTCTCGGGGAATTGTGAAACGCGTTTACTCCTCCTAGGCTAAAGTGCCGACATATACAGGAAAGCATGGTTTAAGTACTTCCTCGGTCTGTCTGTGTTGTTTTTGTTGTTTGTCCATCAAGAATGATGATGACCAATTCATATCACCCAGTGGGGTTGAAAGTATGGAGCTGTGAGTTCTAAGATGGCTGATAAGGCCTATTTCGGCTCGAAATGTTCTTTGACAATGTGGGAAAAGAATGCTTGACGTTCGTGCAGTGGTTTTTCTGTCCAGCCTTTTCTTCACAGCTCTTGCAGTACTGGGTGCTTCACAAGTGACTGCACTATTGCGTAATGATGTACGCCACAAATTTCGGTCTTCGGCAGCAGTCTCTCAGGTGTCATGATGAATTCCAAAAGCTTTCAGTGAGATTTTCAGTGTCTTTAAAGCGTTTCCTCTGGTCTCATTGAGAGCGTTTACCACAATTCAGCTCGCCGTAAAAAAAAAAAAAAATTCGTTTAGGGAGCCTGTGATCTGGCATGCCAGTTAAGTGACCAGCCCAGCGAATCTGATTCTTCATTAGTAGAGTGTGGATACTGGGCATGGACGCTCTTTCTAGGACTTCAGTGTCTGGGATCTTGTCTTGCCATTTAATCTTCAGTAGCTTCCTAAAGCAGACTGTGTGGAAGTGGTTTAATTTCCTAACGTGTCGCTGATAAACAGTCCAGGTTTCACAATCATATAGCAGTGTGGATAATACAACTGCTTTGTAGACTTTCAGCTTTGTTTGCAGGCTTATTCCATTTCTGTCCTACACATTCTTGTACAGTCTGCCAAAGGCCACGCTGGCCTTGGAGATTCTTGCATTCACTTCGTCATCAATTGTGGCAGCTTGTGACACAGTGCTGCCAAGATAGGTGAATTTGTCCACAACACTTAGTCTATGACCATTCACATTGATATTCGGCAAGGTATGATTAATCCTTGGAGCTGGCTGGTACATGGATACAGTCTTCTCCAAGTTGATATTGAGCCCAAAGTTGGCACAGGCATAAGAGAAAGCTGAAACATTGTGTTGCATGTCTGCCTCTGAGTTGGCATATATAGCGCAGTCATCAGCAAACAGGAGCTCTCTGATTGTTCGTTTTGGTTTTAGGTTTCAGCGGTAGTTGATGTCTATTCCAATGTCGAAGGCATTCGTCAGCATAGCTGAAAACATGAGGCTAAACTGTGTTGGTGCCAAGACACATCCTTGCTTCACTCCATTGGTGACAGAAAAGGGCTCAGACTGGATGAAGAACGACTAGTGCGATGAATTGGATTAAAGCGAGGAAGAGTTGCGCAATTCTTCGACCTCTCTCTCTCTCTCTCTCTCTCTCTCTCTCTCTCTCTCTCTCTCTCTCTCTCTCTCTCTCTCTCTCTCTCTCTCTCTCTCTCCTGAATCCATCTGACTCCAGCAGTGGCAAGACAAGTCAAGACGACTGGAGACGAATACAGATGCAGTGGATGACCAGGCGCTCTGCATGCTTTACCGTACTCATTACGTTCCACAACGCTTTGCAGGTAAACGCTGTCTTGCCCGTTTAATCATCAATGATTTCTTCTTCTTCCGTCTGTCTACACCATGATGGATCTCTTTCTGTCTTCATTTCAACAATCCCAGTCAGTACGCGCCATACAATCTGATTTGCTGTTTATTCACATGCTTTCATATTGATGCTGCCCACTTGTATCCGGATTTTTTCCTCTCATAACATTTAGAAGGCGTCTTTCGTGACTCATTTCTCTTCTTTAAATCATTCTTTTCTCCTAGATTATTAATATCCACGTCTGACATTGATAGTGTATTGTTGGTGGGCAGACTTTGTCCAGCGCCGCTCTTTTCAGCCTGTCATTACTTGTTTGTTCTGCAATATTGATGACATTTGCCCAGTAACTTGGTTGACTTCGTTCATCTAAAGATGATCAAATAAAATATTGCATGCATACTACCGGACGTTGCAATCAACACCAACCTTGCGGTCAGCATGGCAGAATGGATACCTACACCGATTAGTTGGACTAAAATGTTGACGTCTCCTCCTTGACATGCGTACCACAGGAGTCGGAGTGGTCTCGCCTGATGGCGAGGGACACTGTAAGGACTACGCTTGCGTTTAAAGCGAGCTACCGCCAAGAAAGATTAGACCAAGCTTTATTGGCTGCTCGTAATTTACTAGGCAATTTTACACTTAGTAGCTTTCCATTGCTTTCTGAACGAGAAGTCAACAGTTAAGGGAGTGAACCCACAACTCCTCCGTCTGCAGAGAAAGTGTAGGCTCCTCTCTGCCACGTCAACCTCTACAATAAGCTGCATGTCTATTGCAGGAAGTTGCTATGAACTTGCAACAAGTTGCAATTAGCATTCTAAATATACCCTACTCGCTGTGGTAATTTACTACGCAATTTTACGTTCATTAATCTGCCATTGTTTTCTTATGACAATTCATATTTATGGAATATTCTACGAGAAGCAATCAGTACCATTTATTTATATCAGTAATATACTATTTCTGTGCAAGGCATGAACTACTTCTGCTTATATTACAGTCCACGATTTACGATACACAGCGGCCAAGTTAATGAAGGGAGACGGGGATGTTGGTATCCAACTTGTGTTGAGAAATTTGCCAGCAGACATCTGTTGCAACTATCGGAAAGAAACAAAAATGCATGAGAGCCAATCAGAACAGAGCAACTAAACTGTGTTTTACAGCCAACGTTGAAATTTTGGCTCTTCCTTTTTTTGCATTTTTACGTCATAAACAGTGAGCAGCAGCTGGTTCAAACAACAACCGATTTTATCGACAAGATGGGGACAAAACGTGTGACCAAAATGGCCTAAATATATCCTCGCTGTTAGTTCTTTCCCAGCCAAGTTACAGCCAGAATATTCGTCTGCATGGCAAGGACCAAATGGCTGTAGTTAGAACCCCGTCATTACGAAGCATTTAGTGGCACTTTTTACACCAAAATTATCTTCTCTTGAACATATTAACTGGATGGGTTCTTGAGAATTATGTGTCCTTTTAAAATGTTTTGGGTAGTCTAGGTAATGGCAAATAGTTAATATAGAATCAACATCCTAACACAAGGACACATCCACAGAATGATCCGTCTCTCTCGGCGAATGTCTCAGGGTGTGGATGCTGTTCCTTCCATTATATTGTAAAAACCGTGGAATTGCCCTATCATATGTTATGTAGGAACCTTGTTGCCAGAACCATGTTTACATTTAAACTCAAGCATTCTTATAGATGTTATTTCATTTGTTAGTGTGCCTTCATTCAGTTTTCGGTCACAAATCGTCTTCAGAATATCTCATCTGTTTAATGTGAGAGTTCAGTCTACTTGTATTTTCCTAACAACAGATGTTTGGTTGGTTGTGAAGAATGGAATGACCTCTGCCATTGATTGGTTGGTTGGTTTGTTGCTTGGTTGACTGGTTAGTTAGTTGTTGGTTGGTTGGATGGTTGATTATCGGTTTTCTTGTTGATCGGTTGGCTGGTTTGTTGATTGGTTAGTTTGTTGACTATTACATGGTTGGTTGTTTGGCTAATTTTTTATTGGTTAGCTAGTTGAATGGTTGGTTCAATGGTTGATTGGCTGGTTGGTTGATCGGTTCGTTGGTAAGTCAGCTGGTTGGTTGTTTGTTGTTGTTGTTGTTGTTGGTTGGTTGGTTGTTTGGTAAGTTTGCTCATTGATTACTTGGCTGGTTAGTTTGTAAAGGACTGAAATCCAAAACGGCTCTAGTCTCCTCTCATAGATCATGCAATCAGATCTGAACACAGTCCACAAACCCCCTAACACCGACGAAGATACCATTCTGAAGACAACAATGTCTAACTCATGCTATAAATATTATGTTCGTAAGGGGGCAGCATGGTCTCGAGGTATGGTGTCCGCCTCGAGTGCTGGAGGTCCCGAGTTCAAGCCCCGGTGAGGACCGGGATTTTTTTCACGTGGACTTCTAGTAATACAATTTCCCCTTGTCTGTGGGTAGTGAGATCGGACGCCCGTGTATATTGTTGCGCACGTAAAAAAATCCCTTGGCAGTTGGAAATCGAAAAAGAGTGGCCTAACGGCACTGCCCGGGCAAAATTTCGAGTTAAAAATCTACCCAGAGTATTTAAGGATCCTCGCCGGTGCTACGGAGTTCGTGCACTGAGCTGAGTTTCTCCAGACTCACGTTTGAGTTAGGAGGAGAACGGAGCACTTATGGGTTACACCCGTGTGCCGTGATGTTCATCCATCGACTAAACTAAACTTATGTTCGTGGTGGGGTTTTACAATTAGGACATTTAGACTGGCTGGAGACGGTTTTGACTTATTCATTCCGATCTTTTCCTGCTGAGAGATTCTATCGCACGTAACGAGTACACATATTCTTCTTGTCGTCTGCATTGCTTCGAGGAGCCTAGGCGTCTGGCCCTCTACCTCATGACCAGCGGTAGTGCCCATTCCGAGGATTCCATAGTTTTTAAAAGTGCACAGCTAGTTTAGCACATGGTCTTCACGGATTGTATGATGGCGTCGTACATGCGAGGCAGACCAGACTCGTTGTCTGGAATGTCCTTGTGCGGTTACACTGTTTCATCAACTTAAGATGTATAATGAAAGTTTCATCCTCAGATGTGTAAATGAAGCTTCATTATCTTAATATTATAAATAAAGTTTCATCAACTTCTGATGTATATATAAAATGTTATCAATTTCAGATGTATAAATATATGTTCATCAATGTCAGATGCACCAATACAGTTTCATCAACTTCAGATGTATAAATAATGTCAACAACTTCAGATGCAGAAATGCAGTTTCATCAATTTCAAATGTATAAATTCAGTAACACCAATTGTGGATGTATAAACATGTTACAAACTTACAAAAAACAGTGTTCACAAGCTGAGACGTTGGATTTTGCAAAAAGCCTGTCTCTAAGTAAACACTACCACGTCACAGCTTCGGCGTGCTCGTTGTGTTGTGTGTCGGCACTTCATCGTGTCAACTTAATACCGTCTTAACCTCTCAACACATTTTGGGTACCATTGCTGGTGTCTGCCTAGGGGGATTTCCAGTAGGTATGTACAAGTAGAGGAACCTTTTTACCCCCTCTGCCAGATTGGTGAATCAGCCATGAGCGCATTTGTGGATTGGCGTCGCAGATACCAGAGCACAAACTCCAAGACTAACCAAAATACAACATATCTAGGCAAACCTTCTGACCTAGAGAGACGACAGTGGAAGATAAACTCTATGGACCGCTGAGTGAACTAAAAAAAAAACAAGACAGTTAAATTCAAACAAGAGACAACATTGCAGCTACAGACATATTTCAAACGAACGAAAGAAGAAGAAACGCCTACTGCCGCACTGAACGGTAGACCTATATTTGTATTCGATCAACTTCACTCGGTGCCTTATGTGGTGGGTATTAAGCCGGCCGCATTTACTTCCTCAGACATGTCCTGGTACCCAATTTTGGCTGGGTCGACCTGAGAGCCTAGATGAATTTTTAAAATTCTAATCCGCCCTCGATGCGGATCTAACCCACAACAACTGAAGGACTGGCAAGTCTAGACACAATGCTTCCGCGTGATCTTCAGGAGAGCGACCAAGGCTGTGTACCCCCAATATGGTTCCGTATATGGACAATTACCACTTTACTCAATAGAAGATGAATTGCTAAAACACACTGAAAACAGCAAACTAGAAGAGTGGTATATGAAGTTTATACAGAGCAACAAGAAATACCTGCTCAAAAACTAAATAAGCTGAACGGCATCAGAAAAACGAACGAACGAACTTTGCGAATTGGGTACTCATCTCTTATTTCTCTGCTCTCATGCGTTATTTCATGCATACATCACCTATAATGCTAATCTAAGACAACAACGACAATAAAAGAAATAATATGCACTATAAAGGTATGAAAAATGTTCAAGAATCAATTAAAAAAATATACCTGACTCACTAAAACTTATTTTTGACATGACAATTATAATTAGCAAAAGTAGATGTAACTTACCACTGTTAAAAGAATGTTTATTATACTAGTTGTCTTTTAAGATAATTATTATTCAAACGTAAAATTTCAGTTGAAAAACACAATAATTCAGCGGAGAAACTGAATAAGTTCAGTATTAATTCATCATCATCATGTGCTATGCTGATAAGCTGGGGTAATCATGTTTCGCTATCTCCTGAGTCATGGGTTCGCTCCGTGTTCTTGTCTCGGCCATACCACGTGGCAAAGCCATCCAGGTATTTACGCTCTGTGCCTTCCCCTTGTTCTCTTCTTCTCGATCTTGCCAGTTATCACCAAATTCTCCAGTTTATTTTTTCTCATAACGTGACCAATAAATTGTGGCTGTCTACGCCTAATTACATACATTTTAAATGTAGCATCGTTTCCGCGCACATACTAGAACAAGGGACAGAAGTGAGCTAGCCACGTAACTGCATAATATCCTCAACGCGAATTTATTCGAGTAATTACCATAGCTCAATATGTTAGTATGAAATCAGTCATATTATTTTTAATACATCATAAACAGGTAGATTAGGTTTCGTGGCTTCATCATCATCATGTTAGTCAAACCGATCACCGGTATTGACATCGTCTGATCGTACATTTCCTCTCCCTCAAGTTGCCAGCAACTCTCTTTAGCTCAGCAGACACTCTGATCCCTCAAAGTTCCTTCCATCCATGCTGCAATGCTGCATCAATTTGGCTTGATGTCAACTAGAGATCTCTTGTCGCTTCTTCTGCCGAGCCCCAGCCCCGCTGCCCGTGCCCGGTGTTTGTTGGTATGAATCCATATAAATAAGGGACCCTTATAGCGCCTCTGTTGCTAGACCCACATTTTATAGACCAGCCGGGCCTGGATAGGTGGTCACGTGGTCAGTGTCGCGGCCGCCTTCACTTCCCAAATATTCCCTGGTGCCTACTTTAGGCTGGGTCGACCTGGGAGCCCAGATCAATTTAAAAATCCGAATTCCCACCGATGCGGATTGAACCTAAGACCGCAGGGCCGGCAGGCGAGCGTTTCCGTTTTTATGGTGTGAGCATAAACTTGGTCACCAAACATAAAGTTGTGGTTATTCTTTGTCTTCCACCGGTGGTTTTCTAACTCCGCCTCTGGCAAAAGTGTCCGGCTCTCTGGACAAGTGAGTGTCCAGCTTTCCTCAGGTACAGTTGTTCACAGCTTGCGGTAAACACTCGGTCCTCAGAGCTACCTTTGCCATACACGCCGTGTCAAGCATAACTTATTACAGAGATCCTTGTCGCTGCCCCATGATATGTACATAGGAAACGTCGGACGTATATGCCGTAATTTTTCTATCCACATATTATGAAACGTAAACCTATATGCTAACGGCAGCTGTGACAAGCAACAGTTGGTCATCTCCGAGGCCTGTCAATGACTCACGTGGAGTAAAAATTCAATAATGTATATTTTAATAAGCTGATCCCCAGTTATTGCAGATGACGCCAGCCGGGAGAAACACGGCGCACACGTTTAACAGTGTCATCGTTCAGAGAATAGATAACAGTGTAAAATTCAACCAGAATCAACTGTACAGATATTGATTATCAAAAGGTATATACGAATAACAACTATATTACAGAAGGTGAGGAAAGGAGTTCTTATGAGTTATATTGAGCCTGTCGTGACGTATGGAAGCTAATCATGGACAATTAGCAGACAAGTTAGGAATTATGTGGAAGTTGCAGAGATTGTTAATAGAAGAATTATGAAAGCACCGTAAACATTCAGAGAACTGAAGACATCTTGAAAGAAGTTAACTCACAACCAAAATTGGTTATTCGCATCAGGACGTTAGAAATGTCATGAGAAAGGGAAAGTTGGAGTGTGTCGTTTCAATGGGAGAGTTGGAGAGTAGGAGAGGCAGGTAGAGATCAAGAGGCAAGATGCTGGGCGATTTGGCATCATGACAGGGAGCAACATCAGTATCAGAAACGATTGGCAGAACACGAGACAGGAGGCTGGAGACAGATATGATCACCAACGCCGCGCGGCTTGGAATTTAACAGATTCATTGTCAAACAAAAAAGTAGGTTTGGATCAAACAAATATGGAAGGCGAAAAATGGGAAGTAGGGATGGGTCACAGTTATAGCTTTGAAGTTGTTAATATGGGAGCAAACATGTTGTATTATAACGCAATGAGAACATGTTGGCGATATATAAGCCCGTGACACACACGGGAAGGCGATTAATCATGCAATGACACGTGGTCAGATCAGAAGATAGACTAACAGACAGCACGACGTCGCTGTGAGATTTCGGTGACCGGACCTTGCTCTCTCAGCTTACCATGCATGCTTCAAGTATTGATTTGGACATTTTTATCAACACCTTTTGTTTTTAATGGTATCATACGTCTCCAAGATCCCGTTTGTTGTGAATTTTAACACTTAGCATTATCGGATAAGAATGAAAAACAGGAGATCCAGTGTATAGGCTGCGTATGTTAATAATCTAAAATCGCAGCGATTAGGTCGTAAGGAAGCTTTGGTCGAAGTGTTGGGTGAAGCGGACTCATCCACGTTGGATATAGTCATTACCATTGGTACAATGAACTCCTATGGTAAAAGTTGCCGGTCTCCCTGGCCGAGGAGTTAAACAACTTTCAACTTAATCCCGTTTATCCACGTAGGGTCTGGCAGCGCGAGAATTGGGAGCGGTTCTCGCCGCGTTGGTGACTTACGGGATATGTGAGCCAGCCGCTCAGAAAGCAATGGCAAACTACTGAGCGTAATCTTGCCAAGAAATCAACAACAGCTGTAAAATGCTGGTGTTGACAGCTATGTCCTGTAAAGGAGATGCGAAAAAAAATGTTAAAAGATATTTGTCAGATGTGTGTGTGTGTGTTTGTGTGTGTGTTTTTTTTTCTGTGTGTGTATGTGTGTGTGTGTGTGTGTGTGTGTGTGTGTGTGTGTGTGTGTGTGTGTGTGTGTGTGTGTGTGTGTGTGTGTGTCGACGTCTGTGGCTTGGGGGTTAGTGAGCGCAGTTTCACACTTCCCAGACACACGGATCGAGATTTCGAAATCATCTCCAAGCGATTTAGAAGCAAATCGATTTTCATTGATATCGATGGAATGAGCGTCGGCCTTTCAGATAGCAATGGAAAACTGCTTTCGATAAATGTGACTAGTAAATCACAAACTGCAAATAAATATTAGGGCTGAGTGCAAAGTCCTGTAAAGTATGTGCAATTAACTTTTAGTGTGCGTTTGTGAGAGACTAATAACGTAAGAGGGAAACCTTCACAAACGTCGATAACCTTAATTGTTCCAGGGAGTCTGATAGTATAGAGTCTGGTAACGTAAGAGGTACACCTTCACAAACGTCGCTAAACTTACTTCTTCCAGAGAGTCTGATAGCATAGAGTCTGATAACGTAAGAGGGAAACCTTCACAAACGTCGCTAAACCTACTTGTTCCAGAGAGTCTAGCATAGAATCTGACAACGTAATAGGGAAACCTTCACAAACGTTGTTAAACTTACTTGTCCCATTGTGACTGCCTATGCCAGCATCGTACTTTACCTTTTTGTATTTTAATGGAATCGTTCTGGAGGTCGTCAGCCTTGCATAACTTTATGCCGAATTCGGTTGGTTGAACGCTTGGTTGGTGAATCTTCTGGGAGACTTTGCCTCTTAACTCTTGTCCGGTGGTTTTAACCACGAAAGGGAGTTGGTGTAGACATTTTTCTCCCGACCGACTACCACAGTACCATCTCCACGGAAAGTTTGATGTAGGGCTTCCTTCCCCTCTCCAAACTAAGAGACTAGAGGGATATACAAGATAGGTACTGGTTCTTCACATTTATGGAGAGGCATATTTTGTTGTACAAGGGCGTGATTCCGCACATATTTATTGGCTGAAATTATGCTAGGTTGGTCATGTTCCTCCACAAAATATAGGTCAATAACTGTCAACGTTCTCCTGCTCAATGCCCAGCTTTTAGGCCAATCACTGTCAACATTCTCCTGCCCAATGCCCAGCTTATAAGTCAATCACTGTCAACATTCTCCTGCCCAATGCCCAGCCTGTAGTCATTATATCATCAATAGACCCCCAAACCAGTGCCCACAGAGAATACCGAAGTCGGACACCCTAGCCTCTGGGTATTAGAGGTGTGCTGCACTACTTTCGAAAAAGGATCGAGGAAGAAGGCGAGAAAACTAATAATTTCGACCAGAGAAATATAGGATGGTTTTTTTTTTATCCTCCAGCAACAGTGGCAGCAATATGGATAGTCCACTGACATACCCAGAGTTATAAATGTCCTGATTCAATCCCATAAGTCACTGGGGTCACCTCAGTATCCTCACAAAATATATATATCAGTATTTGTTTTGTTTTTTTAGGAAGGACGGTAGGGCAGGCAACGACAAGCCTTAACAGCTCAACCGCTTATCTTCCATGTTGGGGACTATGGTTGTTTATTTATATTACCGCTAGCGTATGTGACTAACGAGCATATTGAAAGCAGTTTCACAATCCCGCATACCAGATTCGAAGTCAGCCGCAGGCAATTTGCAAGCAGATCACCTTTGCGTTGATTTTAACAATGACGTGAGCGTCGGTCGCTCAGAAAGCAACTGTAAACAACTGAACGTAAAATTGCCAAGAACATCCCAAACATCCAAATAGTGCTAGGGTTGATGTCGACGTCCTGTAAAGGTCACGTAGCTAACTTATTTATATTACCGCTGCTGAGCTATCGCCTCCGTGCAGTTCATTCTGATGGTGGTGAATGATCTCTGCAGCTGTTTCAGAAAGCAACACTGTGAGTGAGTAACTGTAGAGGACAAATGTAATAACGAGAGGAGGTCAATACGTAAGTCACAAATGGATGTAGAAAAATAACTAAATATGACAACAAATTGAAACCAGTTTATTTTTATACATACATTGTCCCTTTATTTCTCAAATATAATTTCCACCACCATTGATGCACTTATCCCATCGTTTGATCAGTCCTCCCAAACCGGATGCATAGAACTGCGTGCTCTGTTTTCTAAACCACGTTTTCACTTCACATTCAACTTCGCCGTCATTCGCGTAATGTCTTCCGCCAAGGTGGGTTTTCGGTGGACCAAAAAGGTGGAAATCGCTAGGGGCTAAGAAGGGGCTGTAAGGTGGATGTTTCAGAACATCCTACCTTAGTTGGTTAATTTTCTCTTGAGTAATCGAGCCGTATGTGTGGCATTGTCATGAAGAAACAACACTCCTCTAGTCAGCAGTCCTGGAAATTTCAATCGATCATGCATTATGCTGCATGCTGAACCATGTAAGCACCCTATTGCAGATGCTACAGAATCTATCGTTACTCGCCTATCATCTCTAATCATCTCCTCCACCCACTACACGGATGCTTCTGTTGCAATCTCAACAGGACGACCAGATCGGATTTCGGCAACAATTTTAGAGCATCCTTGAGAACATTTTTCAGCTTAAATGGGAAGCATTTCCTTATGGATGTCCTTTTGCAGGCAGTCATGTTGCCCTCAAATAACGCATAACAGCACTTTGCTCTTTGGTTGTATACTCCGTAAGTACAGTCGCCATTTTGTTTATGCGCTGCTCATGCGCATGAGACACTTAGCGTCACCTGACGAACGAGAATATAAAGTTCGATGTTGCTGTCGCCTAATGACATCTGTAGAAAACACCAATTACATTTACTTGCCATCCCACAGAACTGTGTGACTTACTTATTGACTCGCCCTCGTTTTAGACATTCCAAGGCAAGCTCATCGGTTGTTACATTAGCGTGGCAGCACAGGAGCGCATTTAGAGCTTGGACAGTTGCAACCAGTCTAAAATGTATAACTGGAAGTGACCTGGGAAGTAAAGGCGGCCGATGTGAATATTGATCCCATCGCCCATTGAGTTCCGATTGGTCTAAAAGTACGCGGCGATAATCATATAAATAATACACTATACAGCGTCAAATGGGATCGATTTTTTTTACTTGTTCTTGTTTCCCGCGAAGCCATTGTCATTACCTTTGGATTCATCATCATCATGTGCCATGCGGAAAAGTGTGGGCTGTCATGTTTCGCCATCTCACACGATCGCCAAAGGCGTGGATTAGCACTGTGTTCTTTTTCGACCATACTATGTAGCCAAGCCATCAAGGTATTTACTTCTTTGCCTTCCCTTTGGTCTTTCCCCCTCAATCTTGCCACTTTTCACCAAGTTCTGCAATTTATTTCTTCTCATAACGTGTCAAAATATTTGTGACTGTCTACTTCTAATGTTTCTAATCAGTTTAAGGTTTTCATTTGTTTTTTTAGGACATGGTCATTGGTTTTTCTGTATGTCCATGACATTCTTTACATTTTCCTCTGAAACCACATTTCTACAGCCATTAGATGTTTTTCAGCTTGTCTGCACATTATCCACGCTTCACATCCATACAAAAGTACAGGTTATATGTAGATCTTCAACACTCTTTTTCTCGTTGTAAAAGTCATCTTTTTATTAGTCAGGATGTTTTCCATCTCGCAAAAGGCTACCTTCGTCATGGCGATTCTTGTTCTAATCTCTTCAAGGCATCTCCCATCAGATGTTATTACTGTTCCGAGATAATTTTACCGATTCAATTGTTTAACAATATTCCCATCTACTTGTGTATTACATTGTAGTGTTTCCTTCTTCCTAGTAATTTTTGGTTAGGGTATTTAAAAAATAAATGGAAACATAAACGAGTCGGCCAGTGGTTATCTTGGCAAGACTTCTTGTCTTGCTGTTGGTAAGGATTTATGCTACTGTTCTCATACTGTGGGGTTGGTTTCTGTGCTGTTTTGTCACATCGGCTTTAGGAAGTCTGTTGCTTGTTTCATTCTCCGTATGTCAATGTGCCAGGGAAATCCACGGTAGGTCTACACTGTTGCATAGGTCGGTATGCCAGGACAATCCCCTGTACTGTTATAAATGTAGTCGCCTGATGCGACACACGATAGTGATGTTACCAATACCGGCGTCCCTCGCAGTGCCCTAGGGTATGACGGGAAGCTGCTCATAATTTACTGATAAATAGAGGTGCGTGTCAGTTTCCCGGTCTCTCCAAACCAGACCACCGTGGCCGAAGGAGCGATTATGTAGATCGCTGTTTTTATGTAGATTATAAAATAGGGAGGCTTTAACCAGCCCTCCCCAGTCACTGGACCAGAGCAGGAAGTCACAAATGCCTCTAGATTTAACCAAGACTGGCTTGTGTGGTCCACACACAAGGACCGAGGAAATCCATGAAAACGACTGGCAATTTGTAAGCCCACTCTTGGTAGTGACCCTTGGCCATGGTTGCTTTGTAGAGCAAACTTGAGCCCCAGCTCTGATTAATGTCGTAGGCCACTCACGTCCCTATTCGTATACTTGTTTATACCTGTTTATGCCACTATATCTCTGCTGTTAGGGTTATAGTTTTGTTATTCGTTATGTTATGACTCTTTGCTGCATCTGGTCCCAGTCGACCTATGTGATGCGGGTGTCTTGTGTGGGTATTGAGGGTGCCCTTAGACTCAACTGAACATGGTTGAGGTCTCACTGTCATTCAGAGACCGCCCCTGTAGTTAGTGCTAGGCAGCAGTTATCTCTAACTGTGGGATTTCAGATTCCCATTTCTGTATGTACCGACTGTCCATGAGTCCTGAGATGATTACAATAGAGAGTCCATACCTGCTGTTACCGTTGTTGTTTACGTTGAGGCTCTGTTGTTGCCATGTCCTTGTTGGTTTGTGGAGATGGGTACCTAGTCATGTGCATAGCGATGTTAGGCAGCAGTGATTACTGTGGGAACATAGGTTCCCATTTCTGTATATGTCAGTTATGTGACATGTCAGGATGCCTGTTTGTCCCTGAATCATGCAGTTCTGTCAATAAAAGCCTAATTGTGTTGTTCTTAATTCGTTTTGTTTAGTCTGTAGTTTGTTGTGTAAAATCATTGATCCTGTTACAGTCCAGCAGTGTAATCTTCTGTCTGGGGTATACAACAGTATATCCCCCGCCCTAAGAACTCCTGGAATCTTCTGTCTAATTCTATCCCTTTTCTTGTTAACTGAGGAGAATATATACAGTGCTCTTTCTCTACTTCTTCTTATTGTCCTTTTCTTCTCTGGCCCACTAAAAGTCAGTGTTGCGCTTCTTTGTCTTTGAGCACCTAAGTATAGGAAATTACATCTTCCTGTCCTTGATGTTCTTACTCCTGTTTCAAGTGGCGAGCCTCGGCCTGGGTTGTTTGGCGGCCTTTAGATTATCTTGTTGGTGTCTGTTCCAGTCTTCTATGATTCTTTTAGGTAGTAGTTCTATGTTTTTTTTTTCTGCCTTCTTGGGGGTGTGAGAGGTCCCTGGCCAAAGACATTAACTGGGTTCAGGTTTTGTTCCCAAGTCTCCAAGAAGCACAGCATCGTGAGAAGAGCCTCCAGACCTACACCACATCTCAAGTCGTCGAAATTAAAGGTGACCTTATTCCTTGTCTAGGGAACCGAAGTTTCCCACCCAGCCGGCGCTCAGTCTGAGTCCGCTGGTATAAATTAAGAGTGTGAAAACTCCAACGAAGGTCATCAAACTTAGACTATAAAGCTTTGTGGAATATACATATATATTCCTGCTGAAACCACCAGCTTTGCTTAGAAAGCTACATAGTTGACGACTCCATGAGAGCAGAACGCTCCCATATTCAAAAGAGGCTGGGACTGTGCTTGTCCAAGAGAAAAATTCTGTTGATTCTTTTGGGGGAACAGTTGTGGTCTGTTCATGCGACTGATTTCAGCAGTGCCAACATCTGGGGCTATCCATAGAAATACCTTTCCCTTGTTGGTCTTGAAGAAGGGACACCAGAAATCCATCCCGCCAGTGTGTCCCACCAGCAGCAGAGCGCTGGACATCCATATTCAATCCCCACCGGTGGCACCATCACCTGAGATCATCAAAGGGCGGGGGGGGGGGGTGTTTCCCTTATTGTACATCAGCCCACCATGCTTATTTGAAGTGACAGATGACAATGTTACCTGTGGTGATAAGAAGATCCTTTCCTTATAGGCGGAAGCAGAGGAGTGAATAATACCAGCGTGTTCATCGAGGTTCATGATATAAGTGGACATTAAGTGTTGAGTGGCGAATGAACAGTGATGTCCTATATTTCCCCTGTGCATAAAAAATCCAAAAGAGACACATAATACATGTTAAGTGGGAGGAAACGATATCCAGTGAGCATCATCAGACAGAAACATTCGTTATATATTTCTGCGACACACTTTTTGGACAAATAATTAATTACTAGTTAATTATTTTGTGTCATTCAATGGTAATTCGAATTAGGAATCCCCACTCACAGAAAGTGAGTCCAAGACGCCATGTCTTCCAGCATGTTTTGTTTTGCTTTGTTTTTTTCCCCATGTACATGTATTTTTCTACCCCGCTTCATTTGGGTACCACGGTGACAACTGAGAAATTACTGACTCATCCCATGGAACTGGTGGATGCGGCTGGCAGAAGCGGGGCTACCAGAATCAGACCGGGAAAACAAAAACTGGGTGTGCCTGCATAGTCATGGGAATTATATTTTTTTTCAGTGGCAAGGATGTCTGCATCTTGGTTTGCAGGTGATCTAGTGGATAGCATGCATGTGATTCCGGTCCTTTTTTTTTTTTTTTTTTGGTTACAAGTAGGGATTGTAAATTTAAGGGGATGCCTGTGTGAAATTTTTATTTTTGGTGCCCCTATGTATTGCATCCATGGAGCTAAGTGTTGATGTTGATGACAGGGTTGGTTGTTTATTTTGTATGCAGACTGCATATTCCTCATGGCCACTCATAAGATATGGTATTATCTTTTGTCAGGGACTGATTTTTTTTAAAGTTGTCACTGATGTATGTTTTTAAGGCAGGTATAGAAAATATAACTGGTAACAGATTTACACTGAGAGGTTTAAGTCCCATGATGAAACCCCCTTGATTGATTGTTTACTTAAATAGTCCTAGTGTTTTGTCTAAACCCTAATTTTTGTTTAGAGTAGTCGACGGGGAACGTCGAAAAATTGGGGGTGAGATGTGTAGTCGCCTGATGCGACACACGATAGTGATATTACCAATACCGGCGTCCCTCGCAGTGCCCTAGGGTATGACGGGAAGCTACTCATAATTTACTGATAAATAGAGGTGCGTGTCAGTTTCCCGGTCTCTCCAAACCAGACCACCGTGGCCGAAGGAGCGATTATGTAGTTCGATGTTTTTATGTAGATTATAAAATAGGGAGGCTTTAACCAGCCCTCCTCAGTCACTGGACCAGAGCAGGGAGTCACAAATGCCTCTAGATTTAACCAAGACTGGCTTGTGTGGTCCACACACAAGGACCGAGGAAATCCATGATAACGACTGGAAATTTGTAAGCCCACTCTTGGTAGTGACCCTTGGCCATGGTTGCTTGTAGAGCAAACTTGAGCCCCAGCTCTGATTAATGTCGTAGGCCACTCACATCCCTATTCGTATACCTGTTTATACCTGTTTATGCCACTATATCTCTGCTGTTAGGGTTATAGTTTTGTTATTCGTTATGTTATGACTCTTTGCTGCATCTGGTCCCAGTCGACCTATGTGATGCGGGTGTCTTGTGTGGGTATTGAGGGTGCCCTTAGACTCAATTGAGCATGGTTGAGGTTTCACTATTATTCAGAGACCGCCCCTGTAGTTAGTACTAGGCAGCAGTTATCTCTAACTGTGGGATTTCAGATTCCCATTTCTGTATGTACCGACTGTCCATGAGTCCTGAGATGATTGAAATAGAGAGTCCATACCTGCTGTTACCGTTGTTGTTTACGTTGAGGCTCTGTTGTTGCCATGTCCTTGTTGGTTTGTGGAGATGGGTACCTTGTCATGTGCATAGCGATGTTAGGCAGCAGTGATTACTGTAGGAACATAGGTTCCCATTTCTGTATATGTCAGTTATGTGACATGTCAGGATGCCTGTTTGTCCCTGAATCCTGCAGTTCTGTCAATAAAAGCCTAATTTTGTTGTTCTTAATTCGTTTTGTTTAGTCTGTAGTTTGTTGTGTAAAATCATTGATCCTGTTACAGTCCAGCAGTGTAATCTTCTGTCTGGGGTATACAACAGTATATCCCCCGCCCTAAGAACTCCTGGAATCTTCTAATTCTATCCCTTTTCTTGTTAACTGAGGAGAATATATACAGTGCTCTTTCTCTACTTCTTCTTATTGTCCTTTTCTTCTCTGGCCCACTAAAAGTCAGTGTTGCGCTTCTTTGTCTTTGAGCACCTAAGTATAGGAAATTACATCTTCCTGTCCTTGATATTCTTACTCCTGTTTCATAAAGATGTGCCAGGGAAATCGACGGTAGGTCTACACTGCTGGATAGGTCATTGTGCCAGGACAATCCCCTGTACTGTTATATTGATGAAGTAGAGTGATATCGCTTTGTAGGCTGTTCTTCCTGCTGGAATGGTCATCGTTGTTATTGACGTGAGATTCAGAATGAACGCGTAAAGACCGAAGATTCTGCTCTGGTGTGATACCGAAACACGCTTTTCAAACGTTTATATTAGAATATTACAACTTTGTCAGTTCAGTTTGCATAATGTCATACGTATTTGTTACTTGTGACATAAATGATAGTCCTAGGAGAAAAAGAACCTCATTACAACAACAATTAATGGATGCTAGCGCACAGACTATTCTGTGCTTAAGACAGTTCATAAATAAACATACATGTATTGTGCGGCGCTCATAGAAGTGAGATGAAGGAAGCTGAGACTAGAGTACGCACTAGACAACATAAAAATTTAAAACTATAGTTACCGGCCGGGATTAGAAACCGTCATCCCCAAATGACGACGGCGCCTGGTTGCAGGAACAAGTGTACTTCCACGCATGACCAACTAGACGCCCAAATGATATTTGTGAGCTTGATAGAGTTGCTGAGAACAGTGGTCAGTGAGGGAACATGATCAGGCAGCTTCAACACCAGTCTTTGGACTGCTTGATCTAATGAATGAATACAAGTGCATATATTATCACCTAATGACAGATGAGCGGGTGCTTGGTGTAATGGTTATAGCGTTCCCTGACAATGGCATGTGCGTGGTAGGACAAGGGTTCCATGTCAGCTCTCAATGTTCGCTATGGGAGGAAAAGACTGGCCACCTATCCCTCCATGCTCTCAGGCCTGCAAAATGTGATGGCGCTAACATTTCACATACTCACGCTTCACATCCCCACACGCTACATACCCACACGTCGCATACCCACACTTTACACACCCACACTTCACACACCCACACTTCACACATCCACACTTCACACACCCACACTTCACACACCCACACTTCACACACCAACACTTCACATACCCACACTTCACACACCCACACTTCACTTACCCACACTTCACATACCCACACTTCACACACCCACACTTTACACACCCCCACTTCACATACCCACACTTCACATACCCACACGTCACATACTCACACTTCACACACCCACACGTCACATAACCACACTTCACATACCCACACGTCACATACCCAGACGTCACACATCCACACGTCACACATCCACACGTCACACACCCACACTTCACATACCCACACGTCACATAACCACACTTCAGATACCCACACGTCACATACCCACACGTCACACATCCACACGTCACATACCCACAGCGTATTCCTGCTACTTCATTTCATTGGCACCTTTCCGTCTTGACAGACGATAGTTTGGTACATTGTGCTTCAAAAAAGGCTTAATAACTGTCATATGGCAATAACTACGATCCATGGCGGTGGCGAGTGTGGCTGGTAAGGTCAATTCTTGCTGCAAATGTTTGCCCACAGTAGGTGCATGTGAAAACATGGTCATTTCCACCATTTTGCACCATCTTACGTCTCTCACGCTGTGTGTGTGCTTTATCTGCAATCATTTTCTCCTTTGTCTTTATTCCATTTCTGATAGTTGCTCTCCATGCAACACGTTCAGCGGCGACGTGCTCCCATTGTGCATTATCAATGCCTGTATCAATCATGTCCCGCTTACACACATCTTTGTATCGTAGTAGAGGCCGACTCTGAGATCTCCTACCCGTCTGTAATTCACCAAAAAAGATGTCCTTTGGTATTCTACCATCATCCATCCTCCTAACGTGTCCTATCCATCTAAGTCTACGAAGACTGAGCATGGAATACACCGTCACACAACCTGATCTTTCCAATACTTCAGTATTTGTGATTTTGTCTTGCCACTTAATACCAAGTATTCTTCGCAGACACCGCATATGAAAGCTGTTTAAACGTTTCTCTTGGCGTGAGTAAGTTGTCCAGGTTTCACTGCCATAAAGAAGAGTACTAAGGACACAGGCTTGGTAGACGAGGACTTTTGTTTTGGCAGTAAGCTTCCTGTTCTCCCAGACTCTTTTTGCTAACATGTTCATTGTTGTTGCTGCCTTGCCAATCCTGATGTTGATTTCCTGATCGAGGGATAATTTGCTATTTACCTCTGATCCTAGATATGTAAAATGGTCTACTATCTCCAGTTCGGCGTCGTCAATAAAGATTGATGGTACACCATGTGCACCTTGTGACATAATCTGTGTCTTCTTTTTGTTAATTGTTAAACCAAATTCAGAACAAGCATTGGAGAATGCAGATAGTAGATGTTGTAATTCTTCCTCAGAGTGGGTCGTAATCGCAGCATCATCCGCAAAAAGCAACTCTCTGATTAGTACCCTGCTAATTTTGGTCTTGGCCTTCAATCTCTGAGCATTATAGAGGCCACCATCTGAGCGTGAGTGAATGTATATACCGTCATCCTGATCACGAAAGGCATATTTCAGTAGAAGTGAAAAGTATATCCCAAAGAGGGTGGGGGCTAGTACACAACCTTGCTTAACTCCACTCTTGATTTCAAACTCTTCTGAAGTTGAGCCATCAAACTTGATTATACCCTTCATGCCTGTGTGGAACGATTCCACAATGGACAGAAGAGTTGGTGGACAGCCAATCTTCTTTAGTGCTTTGAACAGACCCTCACGACTGACCAAATCGAATGCCTTTGTGAGGTCGATGAAGGCAATAAACAGTGGCTGATTTTGTTCCCGGCATTTTTCTTGCATCTGTCGCAATGAGAATAGCATATCAATGGTAGACCGGTTCTGACGGAAGCCGCACTGTGATTCGGGGTAGACTTGATCTCCCAGGACTTGAAGTCTGCGCAGGACAATTCTGGCAAATACTTTCCCAACAATACACAGAAGTGAGATACCCCTATAGTTGTTGCAGTCGCTCCGATCTCCCTTGTTCTTGTACAGCGTTATGATGTTTGAATCTTTGAAATCCTGTGGGACTTGTCCTTCTCGCCAGCATAGCTCTATTAGCTGGTGGATCTGTAGAGCGAGGGTGTCTTGCCCACTCCTGATCACCTCTATTGGAATCCCATCCTTACCTGGAGCCTTGCCAGATGCAAGCTCATTTATAGCACACTTAACTTCTGTTATAGTGGCAAGTGTGTCCAGGTGGTCAAGAGTTGGCAGGGCCTCTATGGCGTTGAGGGCATCATCCGCCAGCTTGGTCTCACTTGAGTAAAGCTCTAAATAGTGCTCGACCCATCTATCCATCTGCTGTTTCTTATCAGTGATGATTTCTCCAGTCAAGGTTTTCAGCGGTGCACTTCTTTTGATCATTGGACCACAGGCTTTCTTTATCCCTTCATACATGCTTCTGATGTTTCCCTTATCACTTGCGATTTGAATGGACTCACATAACTTGATCCAATAGTCATTCGCACACTGCCTGGCAGCCTTTTGTACATCCTTCCTCGCTTGCTTCAGCTCACTCAGAGTGTTACGCGTTGGTCTTTCCTTGTTTCTTAAGAGAGCTATCTTCTTTTTATCAATCAAGGGCTGCAGTATCTGGCTGTTTGCCGCAAACCAGTCCTGCCTCTTATGATCCACAGTGCCGTAAACCCCTACCGCTGTTTTATAAATAGTTTCCTTAAGTTTACTCCATTTATCATTTACTATACAATTTTCTGATGTATCATTGAAAGCGTCCTCAAGTTGCTGTTGAAATTCAAAGCACTTTCCAGGATCGTGAGTGTTAATAATATTAATCCTGGGGCTAGACTTGTGTTTAGCTGTGTAGATTCTCTTTGGTCTCAGTCTAACCCTTGCAACAACCAAAGAATGATCTGTATCACAGTCAGCACTGTGGTAACTTCGAGTTAATGATGTATGGTTCAGATGTTGTCTCCGTGTGATAATGAAGTCCAGCTGATGCCAATGGCCGGATCTTGGATGTTTCCATGTGACCTTATGCATCTCTCTTGTTTTAAAAAAGGAGTTTGTAATACATAGGTCATTTCTAGTGCAATGCTCCAGCAGCCTTTGCCCATTATCATTCATGCGACCGATGTTGTATTTTCCAAGGCACACTGGCCACGAACTCGAGTCCTTGCCCACACGAGCATTGAAATCACCGAGCATATAAATGTAGTCGGATTTTGGAACTGCCTTGATCGCAGAGTCTAGCTGCTCATAGAACATATCCTTCACATCATCAGAGGAAGTGAGTGTCGGTGGATATGCAGTGAGAACGGTGGCAAATCCACAAGGGGTTGCCAAGCGCAGTGATAATAATCTTTCATTACCTCCAGTTGAGATATCAATCATTCCCAGTAGCGAATTCTTCACTGCAAAGCCCACACCGTGTTGCCTTTTTTCTGCCTGCTCTCTTCCCTTCCAAAAAAAGGTGTAATTTTCCCTGAGTGACCCTTCCTCAGCGAGGCGAGTCTCCTGCAGGCCAGCAATATCAATGTTAAGACGATTGAGTTCAGCATCAATCACAGCCGTTTTTCTCACATCGTCAATATTTGTCAAGTCAGTGGAAAATCCTGGACACATGGTTCTCACGTTCCAGGTTGCAAGCCGAAGCTTGAGGTTTCTATTATTCTTTTTATTAGTACGTGGTGCATTGGTTTTACAGCCTGTGATTCAGATTTTGTCCTAGCCCCAAGCACCCATTGAAGCAGGCAGGCTGTGGCGGATCAGCACCCAATTGGCCGGGGGCTGCCCAGCTTGAGGCGGGCGGTAGCTGATCAGTGACACCTGTAGGTGTCTCCCACCGTCAGAGGCAACGCGTGGCGCCCCATGTCTACGCCAACTGACAAGGACTTATAACCCGTAACAGTTGCCTCTCGCTTTGATTCCGAGACCGGTTAAGACCAGGGATGGAGTTATTGCCTCTCCATAGCACAAAGCCTGGGCTAAAATAAAGAAACCATGTGTTGCCCATGCAGCATGATCCCTCTCTCGGCCTGCCTAGTTCACTCCAGAGGAAAGTTAACACCTATACATCTGGAACAAGACAAGCTGCAGAAGCTGCCGGATCAGCAAAGCAATGCTCTAACTGTCCGCCCGTCGGAGCTTCGATCCTAGACCAGCTGCCAACCAAGGCTTAGGGCCTGGTCTGCCCTGCCATGACTTATTTTGTCTTTGGGTTGCATTTCCTCGCACCAGGATAAGGCTAGTACCCTCCCAATTGCGCTCTTCCGCCCGAAGCCGTTGGCACAATGTGGGGTGTCGGGTTTGGTAAGCGCCGCCCAACATTCGGCGCTCACAGAAAGCAGGTAGTACCGTCTACTGTCATACGGTAGCTCAGTCATATCTGACTAAGACCTGACCTGAGTTTTTCTGCTACATAAACTGTTATATGACATATATATATATATTGAAATCACCGTGGCATCGGAGTTTGATGTGCTTGCGCTTAAACCTCCGGTGCGCTGGCTTCATGGTACAGTACTCATTCCCTACATCTGATATTTGGACTTCATCGTGGACTTCTCGTTCAGAAAGCAATGGCAAACTACTGAACGTAAGCTTGCCTAGTAAATAAGCCTCGGGTTGGGGTTGTGACGACTGTTTGTCTTTACCACTAACACCTCATCTCCCAGTTTACTAATGTCCGGGCAAATGTGTGTTGTGTGTGAGTTTACGGGTATGTGTGATCGTTTTGAGTGTGTATGTGTGTGTGTGTTTCCGTATTTGATGTTCAACACTTTGACACAGAAATGACGTCGCAATATTCTACCTTGTAAATACGATACCCAAACGAGAACAGTGGAAGACATTAATAATTGGATTTACCTGCAGAGGCTAATAGGCTACAACCTGTCAGCACCCGCTGGCGAAATGAGCTGCCTCTAGTGATTACATTAGCAACAGTCTGTAAATCGTGCGACGGGTGAGCTCGTTTCACCCACTCGTAAAAAGAACAGCAAAATAAAGTATGCACGACATATTGGTAATCCGCAAGGTTGGTGATGAGCGTAGCACGGGCGATGATCATTGGGTTCAGGTACCAGATATTGTCGAAATGAACTCATTTTGCTACAATGATATTTACAACCCGCATGAGAATGGAGATTTTCTGGTAAGGCAGAGTTTAAACAGCTCTAGGAATACATTATCACAGCGACATCTGGTGGGTGAAACACCAGCCATGGTGAGAGCAAAGTGTTAACAAGCAAACAGTTGTGTCATGTGTTAAATGGTTCAAGGCTGCTATTGAAGTTTGAACTGCACAACGATGTTATTGTTAGGACCATTTATAATCATCTTGTTCCATGACGGTAAGCCTGGGCGGCCATTTTTCGCTTTCGTTCACGATCATCAGAGTCGTGGATCAATTCTGTGGTCTTGTCCCGAGCATGCCATGAGGTCAGGTTATCCTGATATTTACTTCTCTGTCTTCCCCTTGTTCTTTTCCCCCTCAATCTTGCCAGTTGTCACTAAGTTCTCTAGTTTATTTCTTCGCATAACGTGCTCAAAAAAATTTGACTAGGACCATTCAGTCGGATGGTTTGAAGGTGGATTTAGACATTGATGTCAAGGCCATCTGCAAAACAGATAGGTGTTTGACAAAGTAAACTATAATAAAGTAAGTAACGAAAACTTTTCCACGCCCATGAGGCTGTTGGGTATTTGGTGCTCGTCCGATATTTTATAAACCAATGGGAACTCAACGGATGATGAGGTCAATGTAGCGCCCCGCATCGCAGCTTCCCCGAACATGTCCTGGTATTCAGGTTAGGCCTGGTCCACTTGGGAGCCCTAGTCAATTGTTGTTGTTTTTTTAAATATAATTCCACTCCTCGAGGGAGATTCGAACGTGCGACCACTTATCCAGCAAGCTAGCATGCTAGCCACTACGCTACTGGGACTCCATAATGTCGAACTACTATCGATTAATCTTTCTTATTTTTAAAATGAAATTTTGAAAAATATTTTAACGAATTCATTAATGTAATAATTTATCCCATTAAATATAGAATACAATGTATATCCAAACGTTTCTACCACTCCCCGGTATTACGCTCATCAAAAAGGCTGTTTTCAATCCATTTATAATGGTTATCTTCCTATGCATTATTGTGACGTCAAGCTAGGATACGTGAATTGTGTCCAGTTGTCGTTTTAAGAACAGTAGGTAATTGCTACTATCACCTGGAGGCACACAACACAAAGAAATGACGCATCACTATTCGTGATAACTGAAACGAAATCACGCCATGTGGTTTTTCTACACGTACACTTCCTTTGAACCAAGCCATTATATACGAATGTGAATTCGTCACGAAATCTTTTAAGAAACTTTGTATTTCTAATTTACTCTATTTCCGATCTACGGTTGAATATTGGTTAGTGTGCTAGCCTGCTAAGACAGTGGTTTATGTTTAATTCCCAACATTGACAGGATTATTTATTCAGACTAGTGGGATCGACCCAGCCGCATAAAAATTGTTATCAGACTGTTTTCATAATTTTCCGGGAATCCCCATGGTAATCGCAAATGTAATCACGTGTGGCCTGGTATTTCTATGGACCAATCGGCATTTGATTGGGTAATATGGTTAATATCACACAGGCTGCTTCTACTTCCCAAGACTTGTCCTCGTGTCCATGTTCGGCCGGGCCCATATTATAATAGCAATGTTATACAGCAATTAACCGGTTTCAACCAATTTTGTACTTAAGCTGTCTCTCTTAACAAACACAGGAAATGCTAGCCTCGTGGGGCCGACACACCGGAAGCTCCCGGCGTCTTCAATTGGTAGGCACATTGTCGAAAGTGGCCATGTGGTTGACAGAGACACTGCCTTTCGCGTGTTGTTTAACACACAAAATACTCGTTTGTTAAAGTTTGCAGAAGCAATTATGATCAATCAACGCAAGCCAGAATTGTGCAAACAGAAAGACATGTTAGTCAGTTTAAAATTACCGTGGTAGATAATTGACATTACTGTGCGAATATGTGTATATTTCAACTTGAAGGATTTATCTAGTTAATTCACGTAAGTTGTGTGATTTCTGCAGTATGTACCTGACGAGATGCAGCGAAATATGCCAGGCAATAAATCGTGCAATCTACTGTTTGTGTCTTCGTTATTCAAATTCACTACGGGAAAACATTGTTTTGAAAGTATATTTCATTTATTCACTTATCGCGATATATAAATCTGCTGTATGCACCTGACGAGCTGGAGCGAAACATGCCAGGCAATAAATCGTGCAACACTGAATTCATTTTTGGTCACGAACGGCGTTGCAGATAATATCTTAGCAGGTAATATCTTAGCAAGGAATGAGTCCATTCTTTACAGACGTTATTGTTTAAGGGCCTATATTCACTCGTCTATCATGACTTTTGTTATGCTTTCAAATAGTCTTTGCCAAAACTATGCATTCGTAATATCGCATACTGCGTTCGAAACACAGCTGCGGACGATTTGAAAGCAGACCGCTTTACGTTGATTTAAATACAATAGTATGAGTGCCAGTCGTTCAGAAAGAAATGGAAAACCACTGAATGTAAACTTGCTCAAGAATCACAAACAGCGAAAATAATGATGGTGTTAACTACTACGTCCTGTAATGAATATGCGACTAACTTTTTTTGTCGAAACATGTGTGACACATTTGGGAATATGGCGATATAAAGAACGTTCATAGGACGAATAGAATAATCAAGTGCTAGGCCGCAACTATGCATGCTAAATAGTACTCTACTAGCTCATCATCATCGTGTGCCCTGTCGATAAGCGTAGGCTGTCACATTTCGCCAGCTCACGCGATCAACAGAGTCGTGGATCAGCTCCATGTTCTTGACTTGACCATGCCACGTGGCAAAGCCATCCAGATGTTTACTTGTCTGTCTTCCCCATGTTCTTTTCTCCTTCAATCTTGCCAGTTGTCATCCAGTTCTCTATTTCTTCTCCTAACGTGCCCGAAAAAAAAGTATGATTTCTACGTCTTATTCGTTTAATGTTTTCATCTGCTTCTTGAAGGACTTGTTCATTGGTTTTTCTGTCTGTCCATGGTACTCTTTGCATATTCCTCAGAAACCGTATGTCCACTGTTATTAGATGTTTATCCAGCGTGTCTGCTAGCTCGGGGAATGAAATAAATTGCCGTAAAATCGCAATGTATAGTACTAAGACATGAACTTACCCGTTGGTTTGGGTGCATGGCAGATTAAAACAACAAGCTCGAACAAGATCTACCAGCTGTCTTCTTGTTTCTGTGTACTTGTTCTACACGCTTTAGTCAGTCAGTCAGTCAGTCAGTCAGTCAGTCAGTCAGTCAGTTAGTTAGTTAGTTAGTTAGTTAGTTAGTTAGTTAGTTAATTAGTTAGTTAGTTAGTTAGTTAGTTAGTTAGTTAGTTAGTTAGTTAGTTAGTTAGTTAGTTAGTTAGTTAGTTAGTTAGTTAGTTAGTTGTGGTTCCAACTTCACCGCAACGGTCATCCCCATCATGTTCCATTCCTGTGCCAGTGAATATCACACGAAATGGTCTTCACTGCCCTATGTGAGAAGTGGAACAGACAGGAGTCTCGACAAGCCAACAGCCCGCACAGGTGCACTATGCATAATGCCGCCGCCAGAATGCCCACACAAAAGTCCTCCACGGAAAATACAGTTCATCGTCGATAGAAGCGGCAGTCACTAGAAAACCAGCAGCCACACATTATATTACTGCATTAAAAGTCGAGAGAATCGACTTCATTGCCCCGGGTTTTATCCCGTATGGCTCGTTTCCTTTCGGAAGGGCGGCCTGCTGAAAGCATCGCACAAAGCACGAACACCGTAGCTCTAGGAGTCTCCAAGAAAAATGCACTCATGAACAGTAAAGGCAATCCAGTTATTTCCAAGCGACAGGAAACTCAGTAGCAGGGCGTCGGAACCATGCTCTACCAGTCCAACATGAGGAAAATGCGACTGCAAACCGTAGCCAGAAGCATAAACACTCCAGAGGCTTAACGGTTCAGATGCCTATCCGCTTTCAGACGTACTAAATCACAAATACTGAAGTATTGGAAAGATCGGGTTGTGTAACTGTTCCATGCTCAGTCTTCGTAGACTTAGATGGATATGACACGTTAGGAGGATGGATGATGGTAGAATACCAAAGGACATCTTTTTGATGAATAAAAGATGGGTAAGAGATCTCGATGTCGGCCTATTCTACAATACAAAGATGTGTGTAAGCGGGACATGATTGATTTTGGCATCGATAATGCACATTGGGCGCAAGTCGCAGTCGAATGTGTTACATTGAGGGTAAATATCAGAAATGGAATAAAGACAAAGCAGAAAATGATTGCAGATAGGTCACACACTGAGCGCATGAGACGTAAGATTGTGCGTGATGGTGAAAATCCCCATGTGTTCACATGCATCAATTGAGGATGAACATTTACAGAGCGAATTGGTTTGATCAGTGACATTCGCTACCGCCATGGGTTGTAGTTATTATGCCTTTTTGAAGCACAATGTAACAAACTATCGTCTGTCAAGACAGACAGGTGCCAATAATGAAGGTGTACTGGGCATGTGATGTTGGTATCATATCTGTACAAACTACCTGGCACTCCGTGGGTATTCAGGTTAATATCACACCGGTAGACTACTTCCCAAGGCATTTTTTCACCCCAATTTAAGCCGCTTCGATCTGAAGGCCAGATCCATTTTATAAATCTATCTCCATGCTAATTCAAACGCATGACCACGGGGTCCGCACGCCAATGTGGCAACCACATTGTGGCCGTTTGCAGTATGTGCCAGTTCAACGTAATAACTGACAGCCAAAGAGTCTGCAGCTAACACCAATAATTACAGAAAACTGTTCTGCCGCCTGTACGCTTACCAGGCATTTAGTATTTTTGGGGATGCGCTCTAGGACATTGGTGCTCAATTGGTGGGATTCGAACATTGCTCTTGTTCGAGTCTGCCTCGTGTAAGTCAAGTGGCATCGGGCATTCGGTGCTAAACCCATATTTGTATAGACAAATCTTCTTCTTCTTCTTCTTTGCGTTCATCCGGAGTGATTTTTTCAGATGTGATTGCGGTGTGTCTGGTTAGGCACCCTCGGGTCGAAACCCTCAGGCCAACACATCCGACTTTTAGCGTGCATTTTTGGCCAGGTTAGCAATCCTGGGAGACTCTCACTTTTGTGGTACCGTCCACATCTCAGCTGGTCTAGTTGGAACAGTCGAAGACTACACGGTCATCCCTCAAGTGAAGGCAGGGACAGTCCATAGCATTTTCCGCCATCCTGGGTGGCTTCCATAATTGCAGAGCCGGCACATAACGCTCTGGTGCTGGGTTTACCGAGGGAATCGTCACGTCCTGCTCATGGCTGTTTTAATTCCTCACTTCAATATATTGGGCATTTGTATAGACAAATCAGCACTCGGCAGGTGATGTGGTCAGAATCTCGCCGGTCGCTTTTACTTTCCCAAGCATTCCAGGGTACCTATGTTAGGCTAGTTCGTTCTTGGAGGACAGGTCAATTTTAAAGATTCGATCCCGTACCTACTCGGAACACAATTTTATTATGGGTTGCCAACTTCAGAGCTAGTGGATCAGCATTGAAGACATCATATGTACATTTAGGAAATAAAAATACTTTTTTTTCAGTATTCAAACAACATAAAACAAAATGGCATCATGTGTACATTTGATAAATAAAAATACTTTTTTGTTCTTTATTCTAATTTAGTTTTATTAAAGTTACAAATGTGTCAGATCATTTTGCCCCATCCTGTATATTGATTCTGATATTCTCGGTGAGTAGTCATTGGCTTTCAGCTGTGCGTGTGTGTGCATGTTACTTCAGATACTTATTATATAAACAGACCGACATACCTTGTGAACGAATTAAGTTTCTGTATTGTGTGTGTTATGATACATGAAGATCTATTGTTCCAAAACAAATACTGGAGAGTGTAATCTGTTATATGAGATTTGAAAATCTACTGTTCCAAATCAAATGCTGGAGAGCAGAATCTGTTATATGAGACATGGGGGGTCTGTTTCTGAATATCAAGTAACGGATAAACTGTTATGCGAGACATGATGGCATATTATTGCAAATCAAATACAGGAGAGCGGGGTTTATCATGTGGCACATAACGGTCTATTGTTGCAAATGAAATAATGATAGCATAAACTTATGTATGACATATGAGGATCTGCTGTTGCAAATACAGGAGAACAAACTCTGTGTGACAAGAAAAGGAGGACAACAGAGAAATAACGTCATCACACTGGCATGCTGGGATATTGCGGTGCAGACTTATTTGGAGTATATAAGATTGTGAGGTCAGGTGATCAGATGACTTCAACATGTCTTAGGGCTGCCTAATCTGATGATGATGATGATAATGATGATGATGATGATGATGATGATGATGATGATGATGATGATGATGATGATGATGATGATGATGATGATGATGATGATGATGATGATGCTGATGATGATGATGATGATGATGATGATGATGATGATGATGATGATGATGATGATGATGATGATGATGATGATGATGATGATGATGATGATGATGATGATGGTGCTGATGGTGATGATGATGATGATGATGATGATGATGATGATTATCGCCTTGAGTCGTCCTGCACATTCTTCTTTATTGGGCTCGTCTTCCCTCACTCCATGGCATCTCAAATAAATACTAACGACACTGGGTCGTGACAGCGAATACATGACTGTTTGGTGATGATACACAATAATCAACAACAACAACTCATGTGCGTCCTAGTTTGAACTTACAAGTTTATTCACGAACAGCATCACATCGTGAGCTTTACACTATGCCGGCCTTCGGCCGTGTTCGCATTCCCATGTACTCATTCACGTTCCGTTAGTGTTCTATAACCTTCCTAGGTTCATTCTATCATCAGGCACGAGCCCGTTTCGTCATTGATCATCGCAGACAAACTCTCGCACGACATTCTTACAGTACTCTTGAATGTCCTGTCACTTCTGGTCTAGGGTGAGCTTTATATTATAATATTTAGAAACACATGATCACTGGCTGGCTGGATGGTGTGTCGATATCTCTATAACTTCATTTATGCTTAAACTATTGAAACTGACTGTTCCTTGCTAGATTCTTCCATATCTTTGCTGTTCCGAACTGCATTCCGATGTTTGTCCTTCAGCTTCCATTCGTCCAGCTTCTTCCCTCTGCTTCTCTCTTCTGCCGTTTTTTTACGTCATCGTTTCTAAGTAAGCGCTTGTGCGTTCAATGTGCGTGCTATCATTTTACTGTTAACTTCCCGATGATGCATTTTCTATACTGCGCTACATGATGATGATGATGATGATGATGATGATGATGATGATGATGATGATGATGATGATGATGATGATGATGATGATGATGATGATGATGATCATGATCATGATCATGATCATGATGATGATGATGATGATGATGATGATGATGATGATGATGATGATGATGATGATGATGATGATGATGATGATGATGATTGTAGTTGTGGTGGCTGTGGTGCTGACTATGTGTATTACGTCTCACTGTAAAATTGGCATCATAAAATAAATGGCCAAAAGCTGTATATCAGAAAATGAACAGAATCTTATGCAATAAGACACCATCATTGAATGAAGAAATTAAATTTCACAAGATTTAATAATTAAATTTCGACAACAAATTTTAAAAATTAAATTTCTACATTAAACATGCATATTGGAAACAATAAAGAGAAAGAAATACTGTTCTTTTTTTCTGAAATACAGCTTTATTTCCCTTATTCTGCTCTTAAGCTCTTTTGTGTACCTACCATCTGATGTTATAAATGACCCCAAGTATATAAAATATCCATTGGTTCAGACTTTTCTCTTCTATTTTGATCTTTCTATTAGTGTTCGTAATGTATATCTTGCCTATTGTGTCCCGGTTTCTTCCACACATCCATACTGCTCTTCACCAATTTTCAACATTTATGGTCTTTCTTATTCTTCTCATTATAATTCTGAGTAGAATCATAATTTTATAGGCATATGTAAAGAAGATCGTTTGTCGTTGATAGACTTTTCAGCAGTGACCATACTGGTCGATGACCATATTCATTGTCTAATAAAAAAGCGACTAGTAGAATAGGGAACAGATGATTTATCACCAGTAGGTTGGAACATTTGCCCAGTCAGCAGAAAACTGAATGTGCTGTAATAAAAGAGAATGTTAGCGTTAAGTGGTATGAAACGTTGAATATCGGTTAGAAGATGTAGTAGATGGTATTTATGGGATCAATAAGGCAGACGTGGTTTTAAGAAAGGCCGAAGTCAGTTGTCTTGTGAATAAACAAGATTATGCTTGTGTGAACTATATGTAGATTTTATCATGAATAATTTTTTTGTTTGTGTGAGCTGTATATAAATGTTATCATCAATAATTTTGTGTTTGTGTGAAAATGTCACTTGTCTTATGAATATGTTTCGTGAGAACAGAATGTCACTTTTCGGGATGTATGAACATTTAAACAATTATTACATTGCTTTTGCTGGTTCTTCTTTTAGTTTTTCTGGTATGTCAGCTGCCTTGTTTTGTCATATCTTTCTTATTTTCATGTTTCTTTTTATATGTTGTTTTCATCTTGTTTTTTTCCGGTTTTCATATCATTATGTTGATAGTGGTGAGCGGCTGTTGACACGATGTTACCTGTGGAACAATTGATACAAGTAACACACATATACACAAGAACAAAGAACGACAAACACCCAATGGAACAGAGAGAGAGAAGAAAAAGGTCTCATATACACATAAAAGACATGCACACAATGGAACAAAAGAGACAATCACACAATCGAATGCAGAGACAAACACACAAGAACAAAGACAAGTACAGAGAAAAACACAAAATACATTAAAATGCCAAAACACCGATTTCTTCCTTTCATTTTCACATAAAGTGATATACACATTGTTTTTTCTGGACTTATTCACTGGAATACAATTGTCTGAGCAAGCTGACTGATGGTCTTCCGATTGGTAGCCTGGTAAGTATCTGTCACTTGGCGTGTAGTCATAGGCTGGTTGCTGATCTCCTGGCTGGTGGGCTGACATCTGAGTATTGTAGTCAAAGGTGCATCAAATATATGACTGTTGGGTACATCAAACATCTGGCTGTTGTATCTTGGTGAAATGGCTGAGGCAGCAAACGATACACTTTTGACAAATTAAATGGGTTGACTGGCTTGAACACAGTTGGTGACTTGGTTGGATTGTTTGGTTTGGTTCACTTGACTGGCTGTGACTCGATCGAAATCAGCTAGGATCTCACGATGCATTACTATCATCTGTTCGTATTCTTTGCAATTAAGAGTCATCCTCATCTTGGTAGGAAAGTTCTTGTCGGATTCACCAAAGAACCGGCGGATATGTAACGTGGTCGTTCCTCTGTATGGCGAGACAAACATGGCCCTTTTCACCAGCGTCAGCCAGTCTAACAGTCTCACAATTATCAGTCATATAGACTTAGTTAGCAGACACAGTCTTGAGGTCTATAGTCATCGTCGGTTCACATTAAACGACTGTTACCAACCTTGGGTTTATATATTAGTGGTTAAGCCATGTGTAAACCGTTTTAGCGAGATTTTAGGTCAAGCGTCTCACTTTAAGTTGACATTTCTTTACGTAGGGCGCGACTACGCGTCCTACTGCCCTGTCGTTGACTCATTGTTTGTTTAAAAAGGGCTGGAAAATGCGTCTCAAACTCGCCCCACGACCGTTCATCATAATGAAATAGATAGCGCAGAGGTTACGGGCGTTACTTAGTACATCTTGTAAGATATTTGTGTTATACATAAGAGGTATGACTGAATGGTGGCCAATAAACTTGAGAAGGTCGACGTGTAAGGGCGACAGACCAAATGAGTCTAAATATTCATTAGTTTATCCATCCTTTTACATATTTAATTACTTCGGTTGACATGTGTATAAGTTTAGATGAGATATTACTTATTGTGGTCAATATTTGTATTAGTTTGGCTACCAAATTTTTCTTACTTTTTATAAACTTGGTTGAAATATTTCTAATTTTGGTCACCACTTATATTAGCTATAAATACAAGTAACTACACACACACACACACACACACACACACACACACACACACACACACACACACACACACACACACACACACTATACAATAAAGTTGATTTGATTTGATTTGATTTGATTTAGCTTGGCTTACAAATTGTCACACATTTTAAAAGTTTGGTTTAAATATTTCTTAATTCGATCTGCATTTTTGTTACTTTTATTAACAAATTTTCCTACTGTTTGTAAGTTTGGTTGAAATATGTTGTTACTTGGTGTCAGAGCCTAACATGGGATAGCTATGCAGCAACATCGTTACGACACCCGGCGGACAAGAATTGTCGGCTGGCAAGATTGTTACCTGACACGCGACCAGCGGTCAGGCTGACGACAGACGCACGCAGGCCACGTGACGCCACCAGAGGCGGTGGGCAGTTTGCGTGCTAGCCTCAGACCGAGCTGGGACCTGAGACTGGACGGACGTGTGCGGGAAAGCAAGGCGTTTGTGTGGATCTCTGTGGTTGAAAGCCGAACGACTGTCATCTTGAGCGTCAGACTTGTGAGCTGTATTGTGGTTGTGAGCGTCGTGAGTTATATATTGTATATTGTTGTAATTATCGTTCTGTATTTAATATGGCAATAAATCCATAGAACGTTGTGTCGTTGAGTCTTACGTCGAATCACGTTATACTTGTACTGTCTCACACGTGTTAGCTAAACGAGCCAATTCTAAGATCCTGACATGTGTGGACGTGGGTTGCTCGTCCTTGTTTAAGAACCTAATATATGTAGACGTGTGTTGCTCGTCTTTGTTTAAACCATACGTCATTAACGATTTAAAACTATAATTCTTGAACTTGTAAAATTTGTCAAGGTTATAGTTATGTAAATGTGATCGTAAAAGTCTCAGTGTGATCCATTACTACATTGTTTAAATATGTGTAAAACCATTAGTAAATGTACAGTACATATTGTTTGATCCTGTAAGCGTGTAAAACATTTGTGATTTGTGAAACTTGTCACCGTTTGACCTTGTCGACATTGTGATTTTGTCGCCATTTTGACCTTGTCGCCATCTTGTAAACTTGATGTCTATGTCCTTACTGAATGTCATCTTGATGTAAGTGATGTGTCATCAATGTTATTGAGTGTTCAAATACAGATAGATTGTCTTTGTGCATTGAGTTTGTGGAACGCAAAGAGTTTTGGAAAGAGTGTAACTTCTGTTGAGAAAACACTGTTGACGACAAACTTACGACATACAATTATACTCGACGCCATCCAAACCTAATCAACACTTAGTGACTTGCAGGCACACACCAACAAATAGACGCTAACTTATTTTTCTCCAAAAACAAAGCAGGTTTTTCCGTACCATCCATAACCTTGCCGTAGAGGTCATTAGTGGTTCCGAAGTAACGACCCTACAGTTTTTCTAGCCCGATTGTCCAACCATTCTTCACCGTATCCAAGGGCACTTGAGTATATTTTCGTATGCATCAATTCTAAGATAGACATGTGTGGACGTGGGTTGCTCGTCCTTGTTATAATATATGTGTTGTGTTGCTCGTCTTTGTTTAAACCATACATCATTAACGATTTAAAAAACTTGTAAAATTTGTCAAGGTTATAGTTATGTAAATGTGATCGTAAAAGTCTCAGTGTGATCCATTACTACATTGTTTAAATATGTGTAAAACCATTAGTAAATGTACAGTACATATTGTTTGATCCTGTAAGCGTGTAAAACATTTGTGATTTGTGAAACTTGTCACCGTTTGACCTTGTCGACATTGTGATTTTGTCGCCATTTTGACCTTGTCGCCATCTTGTAAACTTGATGTCTATGTCCTTACTGAATGTCATCTTGATGTAAGTGATGTGTCATCAATGTTATTGAGTGTTCAAATACAGATAGATTGTCTTTGTGCATTGAGTTTGTGGAACGCAAAGAGTTTTGGAAAGAGTGTAACTTCTGTTGAGAAAAACACTGTTGACGGACAAACTTACGACATACAATTATACTCGACGCCATCCAAACCTAATCAACACTTAGTGACTTGCAGGCACACACCAACAAATAGACGCTAACTTATTTTTCTCCAAAAACAAAGCAGGTTTTTCCGTACCATCCATAACCTTGCCGTAGAGGTCATTAGTGGTTCCGAAGTAACGACCCTACAGTTTTTCTAGCCCGATTGTCCAACCATTCTTCACCGTATCCAAGGGCACTTGAGTATATTTTTCTTTACTTTAACTTTACGTATGCATCAGTGGGCACGCATCGTATAGTAAAATCAATTGTAAATTGTTTACTACTAACCATTTATAACATATTTTGTGTGGTTGATTTTCATTGACGTATTTTCTCCATCATGTCGTCATTATTTGATTTCATCGATATGGGTATTAAATTACATCTTACAGGTGATGAATTAACAAAATGGAGTGAGAACAAATACGCTGAATATCTCCTGGTACAAGAGAAAAACAATGAACGCGAAGAAAGAGCAGCTGAAAGAGCCTTAAAACAAGCAGAGATTGAAACAGCATTAAAGCAAGCTGAGATAGACAGTGAACTTAAGAAAGCAGAAATAGCAGCTCAGAGTAAGAGAGAAGAACTAGAGTTACAGTTGAAAATGAAACAACTTGACACTGAGACTGCAATGAATAAAGAGTCAAAGAAATCTGAAAGACTGGAAAAAGAAAACCAGTATAAGAAGTATCAAGGTATCGTACGTAACTATACCTCGGGTGACTGCATAGCAGCCTTTACCCAAAATTTTGAGACTTTAATGGAACATTACCAAGTTCCACTTTCTGAATGGAATATTCTATATATGAGGAGTCTATCTGGGGAACCTCTTAAAGTCATTGAAACCATCCCCAAAGACCTCAGAAAAGAGTACCATTATATTAAATCTAAGATAATGGCACATTTCATGTTAGACGAGGCAGGTTACAGAGAACAATTCAGTAAATTGAGTCCAAAATCAACTCAAACGTTCTCTGACTACCTCTGTTTAGTTCGAGATGTTTTCAGCAAATGGACTTCAGCAGCCAAAATTAACAAAGGTTATGATAGATTAGAAGATCTCATTATTCGAGATAAAATCATTTCTTCTATCCCATCATCTTTTTCTAAGTTCTTACAGGAGAATGAATGCACAAGTGTGGAAGAAATGGAAAGACGTGGGTCGGCCTATTACACGGCCAACAAACAGTGCTTTGCCACTGAAGCTACTGACAGTAACTGGGTAGCAGCGGCCAACTATGAGAAAAACTATAGTAGGCAAAAACCAAACAGGCCTACCTCTGAGAAATTTAGACATTGCATTCACTGTAAATTTTCTCACCATTTGAACGAGATGTGCGATAAAAACCCAGGGTACCAAACATACTTGCAAAATATGGTAAACAAACAAGACAGAGAACGTAAATCGTTCAAAAGTTTACGTAAATGTTTTCTCTGCAAGGCTTACGGGCACCATCGCATGGATTGTAGAGGCAGGCATATGACCAACAAAGCCAATGCCGCCTTGTTCGATAGCTCAGCGTCAGAAGACGAAAATCCAGAGAAACATCCTGTGAATGCAGCACAGGCTTGTGATGTATTTAGTGCTAACAAATGCACTGTCTGTAACACCTTCTATGAAAATGGTATCTTAACATGCGGACACGCCATCCCTATTGCCAATGAGGAAGCTAACTTGGTAATAGACTCAAAAGGCAGATTAGACATCTATCACGGGTATGTTAATGGCAAGTTTGCTACAGTACTTCGCGACACCGGAAGTACACTTATTGGCCTGAAAACAACATTCATAACGCCTACAGACTATACAGGCAGGCACATCACATGTAGAACATTTTCAGGCAATATTGAGAAATATCCATTAGCATGGGCATACATTGAAACACCTTTCCTCACCGGGAAAGTAAAGTGCGCTGCACTTATAAACCCAGTGTGTGATATAATCATAGGAAACTTACCTGAGGTGAATGACAAACCTCATAACCATGACATAACATCACTATGTATTGATGATAACACAACATCACCACCAAATGTCATCATTGAAAATGTCATATCACCTATTGAATGTATGTTAGCTAATGTAGCACTAAGTTCTCATCACATCATTAACGATATCATTCCATCATCATCTGATGTCATTGAGTGTGTGAACGCAGTAACAAGAGCTACTGCTAGAGTGCAAGATGAAAGTAACCAAACTGAGGCTATACAAATGCTTAGCCCAGAATTACCACCTAGTGACTCTATGAAGGAAGCATTCATAACAGCTCAAAAAGCTGATCCTTCACTGTCAAAGTACTTTGACCTGATCGGCAAAAAGGCAAGAGTAACCAAGAATGCGAAATGGCATTTTGCTTTACACAATGATATACTCACCAGGTATTACACCAGAGGTGACATTACAACGAAGCAAACTGTTCTGCCAAATACTTATCGCAAGCAAGCTTTACATCTTGCTCACGATATACCTTTTGCAGGTCATTGTACGCAAAAAGGACAACACAATACGACTTTGCATCGACTACAGAAAACTGAACAAAATAACTGTTTTAGATCTTGAACCAATGGCAAACACTGACGATCTTCTGACAGAACTGACTGACGCTAAGTTCTTTACGACGCTTGACATGTCTAAAGGTTACTGGCAGATAGCTGTACATGAAGACAGCAGACATCTAACAGCTTTCGCCACGCCTTGGGGACTGTACGAATGGTGCAAACTTCCATTTGGGCTAGTCAATGCCCCAGCCACATTCGTACGCATGACACGACTCCTCCTAGCTGACATTCCTAATATTATTTGCTATATCGACGACATTTGTGTCCATACAGAGACAATGACGGAACATATAAAGACACTAGAACAGACACTAGAACGTATCAGACAGCACGGACTGACAGTGAAGCCTTCAAAGGTGAGCATGGCTTACCAAGAGATATCATTTTTGGGGTACAGAATATCCAATGGCTTTGTCATGACAGACAACAAAATTGTCTCCAAAATTCTAAAACTGTCACTTCCAACGAATAAGAAACAAGTCCGCAGCTTGTTGGGACTGATCAACTATTACAGGAATTTCATTCCTGATTTTTCAGAACTGACCAAGGTTTTTACTAATTTACTAACTAAGGATAAGCCTGAAAAAGTTGTACACGATGAATGCCTACGAAATGCATTTCATAAAGTTTTGGCATACTTTTCTGATAAGAACTCGAATAATCTCATCCTTAAATTGCCCAACATCCGTTTACCTTTCAGATTGAGAACAGATGCTAGCTCCGTTGCGATTGGGGCAGTCCTGTTGCAGGAATACAACAACATCCTGCATCCCGTTTGTTTTATATCAAGAAAACTAAGGCCTCGAGAGCGTGCATGGTCCATTCCACAATTAGAGGCACTTGCCTTAGTAGAAAGTGTGACGAAGCTATCCAGATACCTTCTAGGACGTCACTTTATCATCGAAACTGACAACAGTCCATTACGGTATATAAATGCCGGAGTACCATCCAACAATATGATTGCTCGCTGGTCCTTGAAGCTTCAAAATTACAGTTTCGAAGTTCGACATATTCCCGGCAGAATCAATACAATTGCCGATCTTTTGTCCCGTTGTCCGACCGACCCAGTAAGTAATGTCTGAGTGCACTGTGTACTAATACACTCAGACCAACACAGCCACCAATGAGTGAATTTTGTTGCTATTCACCTACTGTGTAAGGTCTATAATTGTAATTGTGATACGGTTAAAAACCGACATGTATAATATACTTATTTTAATTAAGCCATGTAATGAGTGTAATATAATTGTGTAGTGTGTGTTAGAAAGAGAACGTTATTAACTGTAAATATACACCAAGAACAGTGTCACAGACGCTTAACCACTTACCAGAAGCGAACTTTGCCAGTTAACAGTGACAGCTGTGTGTGAATTTCTTCACCGTGATATTTTAACGACGTGTGCAAATGTGAACTGGACAGTGACTTCTACACCACCTCTGCAACGAACTTAATCCAAAAGGTTCGACACTCAAACAGCAGAAATAAGTACAGTCGATCATTATCCAGAAGTTGTGAACACATCGGAAATAAGAACATTCCATCATAATCCGAAAGTTGTGGTTCTATAACATCCAACACGAACTTTGAGAACATTTTACTATCCGTTACAAAATAAAACCGGAGCAGTTGTGTTCAGACAGTGTAACAGCAACTAAATTTTGAGTTTCGTGTGTACTTCCGGTGTAATTTAAAAAGTACACCAAAATTAGCAGACGATATACAAATATTCAAAAACTTATGACGATTGTAAAATCCTTTTGAATCTATAAAATATAATACACCAATTGGGTACTTATTTATTTTGATTAGTTTAATCTTAGAATCATATCTTGATTAATGTATTCATATTACCGACTTTTTCTCGTTAATATGAAGAAACGTCAAGCAATGACGCTAAGAAATTAAATAATTATTGTAATTTATTGTATTTCTTGAATGTCAAAATTACTTCCCTTGCATTTATGAATTACACCAAGGGCCATAATTTGAAACATATTCATTAATGTGTATTGTATAAATAGACATTTTGTTGCTAAAACGGCTAACACAGCGGGTAGGCGTCCACCAAGCATGGCAGAGAGCTGCCAACATTGCAAACCAACATAAGAGCTCCTGGCCAAATGAGGTCAGAGTTTGAGTGTTTAATACGACTCATATAAAGTCGTATTTCAGTCTGGCTAGATGGCTGTTGCAAAACAACCATATTATTACGTTTTTTTCAAATTGCTGCGAGGTAGATGCGAGAAGCTGGTACTACTGATCTGACTGGGTATTATTGCAATTGAGGTAACCAGCCATCAGGGGGATGAAACCTGATTTGTGTTAAAAGTTGATCTTCATTTGTCATTTCAATGCAACTTACATTTATCGTATATATTTCTATGCCATATATGTATTTTCATGCATAACACAGGGAAAGGGTAGACTCTGACATGAAGTTAACACTACCCCATTATATACATACATCATGAATGAAAGATGGCATCTTTCATTGAGGTACCCGGGGAGGATGTCAGAGCCTAACATGGGATAGCTATGCAGCAACATCGTTACGACACCCGGCGGACAAGAATTGTCGGCTGGCAAGATTGTTACCTGACACGCGACCAGCGGTCAGGCTGACGACAGACGCACGCAGGCCACGTGACGCCACCAGAGGCGGTGGGCAGTTTGCGTGCTAGCCTCAGACCGAGCTGGGACCTGAGACTGGACGGACGTGTGCGGGAAAGCAAGGCGTTTGTGTGGATCTCTGTGGTTGAAAGCCGAACGACTGTCATCTTGAGCGTCAGACTTGTGAGCTGTATTGTGGTTGTGAGCGTCGTGAGTTATATATTGTATATTGTTGTAATTATCGTTCTGTATTTAATATGGCAATAAATCCATAGAACGTTGTGTCGTTGAGTCTTACGTCGAATCACGTTATACTTGTACTGTCTCACACGTGTTAGCTAAACGAGCCAATTCTAAGATCCTGACATGTGTGGACGTGGGTTGCTCGTCCTTGTTTAAGAACCTAATATATGTAGACGTGTGTTGCTCGTCTTTGTTTAAACCATACGTCATTAACGATTTAAAACTATAATTCTTGAACTTGTAAAATTTGTCAAGGTTATAGTTATGTAAATGTGATCGTAAAAGTCTCAGTGTGATCCATTACTACATTGTTTAAATATGTGTAAAACCATTAGTAAATGTACAGTACATATTGTTTGATCCTGTAAGCGTGTAAAACATTTGTGATTTGTGAAACTTGTCACCGTTTGACCTTGTCGACATTGTGATTTTGTCGCCATTTTGACCTTGTCGCCATCTTGTAAACTTGATGTCTATGTCCTTACTGAATGTCATCTTGATGTAAGTGATGTGTCATCAATGTTATTGAGTGTTCAAATACAGATAGATTGTCTTTGTGCATTGAGTTTGTGGAACGCAAAGAGTTTTGGAAAGAGTGTAACTTCTGTTGAGAAAAACACTGTTGACGGACAAACTTACGACATACAATTATACTCGACGCCATCCAAACCTAATCAACACTTAGTGACTTGCAGGCACACACCAACAAATAGACGCTAACTTATTTTTCTCCAAAAACAAAGCAGGTTTTTCCGTACCATCCATAACCTTGCCGTAGAGGTCATTAGTGGTTCCGAAGTAACGACCCTACAGTTTTTCTAGCCCGATTGTCCAACCATTCTTCACCGTATCCAAGGGCACTTGAGTATATTTTTCTTTACTTTAACTTTACGTATGCATCAGTGGGCACGCATCGTATAGTAAAATCAATTGTAAATTGTTTACTACTAACCATTTATAACATATTTTGTGTGGTTGATTTTCATTGACGTATTTTCTCCATCATGTCGTCATTATTTGATTTCATCGATATGGGTATTAAATTACATCTTACAGGTGATGAATTAACAAAATGGAGTGAGAACAAATACGCTGAATATCTCCTGGTACAAGAGAAAAACAATGAACGCGAAGAAAGAGCAGCTGAAAGAGCCTTAAAACAAGCAGAGATTGAAACAGCATTAAAGCAAGCTGTGATAGACAGTGAACTTAAGAAAGCAGAAATAGCAGCTCAGAGTAAGAGAGAAGAACTAGAGTTACAGTTGAAAATGAAACAACTTGACACTGAGACTGCAATGAATAAAGAGTCAAAGAAATCTGAAAGACTGGAAAAAGAAAACCAGTATAAGAAGTATCAAGGTATCGTACATAACTATACCTCGGGTGACTGCATAGCAGCCTTTACCCAAAATTTTGAGACTTTAATGGAACATTACCAAGTTCCACTTTCTGAATGGAATATTCTATATATGAGGAGTCTATCTGGGGAACCTCTTAAAGTCATTGAAACCATCCCCAAAGACCTCAGAAAAGAGTACCATTATATTAAATCTAAGATAATGGCACATTTCATGTTAGACGAGGCAGGTTACAGAGAACAATTCAGTAAATTGAGTCCAAAATCAACTCAAACGTTCTCTGACTACCTCTGTTTAGTTCGAGATGTTTTCAGCAAATGGACTTCAGCAGCCAAAATTAACAAAAGTTATGATAGATTAGAAGATCTCATTATTCGAGATAAAATCATTTCTTCTATCCCATCATCTTTTTCTAAGTTCTTACAGGAGAATGAATGCACAAGTGTGGAAGAAATGGAAAGACGTGGGTCGGCCTATTACACGGCCAACAAACAGTGCTTTGCCACTGAAGCTACTGACAGTAACTGGGTAGCAGCGGCCAACTATGAGAAAAACTATAGTAGGCAAAAACCAAACAGGCCTACCTCTGAGAAATTTAGACATTGCATTCACTGTAAATTTTCTCACCATTTGAACGAGATGTGCGATAAAAACCCAGGGTACCAAACATACTTGCAAAATATGGTAAACAAACAAGACAGAGAACGTAAATCGTTCAAAAGTTTACGTAAATGTTTTCTCTGCAAGGCTTACGGGCACCATCGCATGGATTGTAGAGGCAGGCATATGACCAACAAAGCCAATGCCGCCTTGTTCGATAGCTCAGCGTCAGAAGACGAAAATCCAGAGAAACATCCTGTGAATGCAGCACAGGCTTGTGATGTATTTAGTGCTAACAAATGCACTGTCTGTAACACCTTCTATGAAAATGGTATCTTAACATGCGGACACGCCATCCCTATTGCCAATGAGGAAGCTAACTTGGTAATAGACTCAAAAGGCAGATTAGACATCTATCACGGGTATGTTAATGGCAAGTTTGCTACAGTACATCGCGACACCGGAAGTACACTTATTGGCCTGAAAACAACATTCATAACGCCTACAGACTATACAGGCAGGCACATCACATGTAGAACATTTTCAGGCAATATTGAGAAATATCCATTAGCATGGGCATACATTGAAACACCTTTCCTCACCGGGAAAGTAAAGTGCGCTGCACTTATAAACCCAGTGTGTGATATAATCATAGGAAACTTACCTGAGGTGAATGACAAACCTCATAACCATGACATAACATCACTATGTATTGATGATAACACAACATCACCACCAAATGTCATCATTGAAAATGTCATATCACCTATTGAATGTATGTTAGCTAATGTAGCACTAAGTTCTCATCACATCATTAACGATATCATTCCATCATCATCTGATGTCATTGAGTGTGTGAACGCAGTAACAAGAGCTACTGCTAGAGTGCAAGATGAAAGTAACCAAACTGAGGCTATACAAATGCTTAGCCCAGAATTACCACCTAGTGACTCTATGAAGGAAGCATTCATAACAGCTCAAAAAGCTGATCCTTCACTGTCAAAGTACTTTGACCTGATCGGCAAAAAGGCAAGAGTAACCAAGAATGCGAAATGGCATTTTGCTTTACACAATGATATACTCACCAGGTATTACACCAGAGGTGACATTACAACGAAGCAAACTGTTCTGCCAAATACTTATCGCAAGCAAGCTTTACATCTTGCTCACGATATACCTTTTGCAGGTCATTGTACGCAAAAAGGACAACACAATACGACTTTGCATCGACTACAGAAAACTGAACAAAATAACTGTTTTAGATCTTGAACCAATGGCAAACACTGACGATCTTCTGACAGAACTGACTGACGCTAAGTTCTTTACGACGCTTGACATGTCTAAAGGTTACTGGCAGATAGCTGTACATGAAGACAGCAGACATCTAACAGCTTTCGCCACGCCTTGGGGACTGTACGAATGGTGCAAACTTCCATTTGGGCTAGTCAATGCCCCAGCCACATTCGTACGCATGACACGACTCCTCCTAGCTGACATTCCTAATATTATTTGCTATATCGACGACATTTGTGTCCATACAGAGACAATGACGGAACATATAAAGACACTAGAACAGACACTAGAACGTATCAGACAGCACGGACTGACAGTGAAGCCTTCAAAGGTGAGCATGGCTTACCAAGAGATATCATTTTTGGGGTACAGAATATCCAATGGCTTTGTCATGACAGACAACAAAATTGTCTCCAAAATTCTAAAACTGTCACTTCCAACGAATAAGAAACAAGTCCGCAGCTTGTTGGGACTGATCAACTATTACAGGAATTTCATTCCTGATTTTTCAGAACTGACCAAGGTTTTTACTAATTTACTAACTAAGGATAAGCCTGAAAAAGTTGTACACGATGAATGCCTACGAAATGCATTTCATAAAGTTTTGGCATACTTTTCTGATAAGAACTCGAATAATCTCATCCTTAAATTGCCCAACATCCGTTTACCTTTCAGATTGAGAACAGATGCTAGCTCCGTTGCGATTGGGGCAGTCCTGTTGCAGGAATACAACAACATCCTGCATCCCGTTTGTTTTATATCAAGAAAACTAAGGCCTCGAGAGCGTGCATGGTCCATTCCACAATTAGAGGCACTTGCCTTAGTAGAAAGTGTGACGAAGCTATCCAGATACCTTCTAGGACGTCACTTTATCATCGAAACTGACAACAGTCCATTACGGTATATAAATGCCGGAGTACCATCCAACAATATGATTGCTCGCTGGTCCTTGAAGCTTCAAAATTACAGTTTCGAAGTTCGACATATTCCCGGCAGAATCAATACAATTGCCGATCTTTTGTCCCGTTGTCCGACCGACCCAGTAAGTAATGTCTGAGTGCACTGTGTACTAATACACTCAGACCAACACAGCCACCAATGAGTGAATTTTGTTGCTATTCACCTACTGTGTAAGGTCTATAATTGTAATTGTGATACGGTTAAAAACCGACATGTATAATATACTTATTTTAATTAAGCCATGTAATGAGTGTAATATAATTGTGTAGTGTGTGTTAGAAAGAGAACGTTATTAACTGTAAATATACACCAAGAACAGTGTCACAGACGCTTAACCACTTACCAGAAGCGAACTTTGCCAGTTAACAGTGACAGCTGTGTGTGAATTTCTTCACCGTGATATTTTAACGACGTGTGCAAATGTGAACTGGACAGTGACTTCTACACCACCTCTGCAACGAACTTAATCCAAAAGGTTCGACACTCAAACAGCAGAAATAAGTACAGTCGATCATTATCCAGAAGTTGTGAACACATCGGAAATAAGAACATTCCATCATAATCCGAAAGTTGTGGTTCTATAACATCCAACACGAACTTTGAGAACATTTTACTATCCGTTACAAAATAAAACCGGAGCAGTTGTGTTCAGACAGTGTAACAGCAACTAAATTTTGAGTTTCGTGTGTACTTCCGGTGTAATTTAAAAAGTACACCAAAATTAGCAGACGATATACAAATATTCAAAAACTTATGACGATTGTAAAATCCTTTTGAATCTATAAAATATAATACACCAATTGGGTACTTATTTATTTTGATTAGTGTAATCTTAGAATCATATCTTGATTAATGTATTCATATTACCGACTTTTTCTCGTTAATATGAAGAAACGTCAAGCAATGACGCTAAGAAATTAAATAATTATTGTAATTTATTGTATTTCTTGAATGTCAAAATTACTTCCCTTGCATTTATGAATTACACCAAGGGCCATAATTTGAAACATATTCATTAATGTGTATTGTATAAATAGACATTTTGTTGCTAAAACGGCTAACACAGCGGGTAGGCGTCCACCAAGCATGGCAGAGAGCTGCCAACATTGCAAACCAACATAAGAGCTCCTGGCCAAATGAGGTCAGAGTTTGAGTGTTTAATACGACTCATATAAAGCCGTATTTCAGTCTGGCTAGATGGCTGTTGCAAAACAACCATATTATTACGTTTTTTTCAAATTGCTGCGAGGTAGATGCGAGAAGCTGGTACTACTGATCTGACTGGGTATTATTGCAATTGAGGTAACCAGCCATCAGGGGGATGAAACCTGATTTGTGTTAAAAGTTGATCTTCATTTGTCATTTCAATGCAACTTACATTTATCGTATATATTTCTATGCCATATATGTATTTTCATGCATAACACAGGGAAAGGGTAGACTCTGACATGAAGTTAACACTACCCCATTATATACATACATCATGAATGAAAGATGGCATCTTTCATTGAGGTACCCGGGGAGGATGTCAGAGCCTAACATGGGATAGCTATGCAGCAACATCGTTACGACACCCGGCGGACAAGAATTGTCGGCTGGCAAGATTGTTACCTGACACGCGACCAGCGGTCAGGCTGACGACAGACGCACGCAGGCCACGTGACGCCACCAGAGGCGGTGGGCAGTTTGCGTGCTAGCCTCAGACCGAGCTGGGACCTGAGACTGGACGGACGTGTGCGGGAAAGCAAGGCGTTTGTGTGGATCTCTGTGGTTGAAAGCCGAACGACTGTCATCTTGAGCGTCAGACTTGTGAGCTGTATTGTGGTTGTGAGCGTCGTGAGTTATATATTGTATATTGTTGTAATTATCGTTCTGTATTTAATATGGCAATAAATCCATAGAACGTTGTGTCGTTGAGTCTTACGTCGAATCACGTTATACTTGTACTGTCTCACACGTGTTAGCTAAACGAGCCAATTCTAAGATCCTGACATGTGTGGACGTGGGTTGCTCGTCCTTGTTTAAGAACCTAATATATGTAGACGTGTGTTGCTCGTCTTTGTTTAAACCATACGTCATTAACGATTTAAAACTATAATTCTTGAACTTGTAAAATTTGTCAAGGTTATAGTTATGTAAATGTGATCGTAAAAGTCTCAGTGTGATCCATTACTACATTGTTTAAATATGTGTAAAACCATTAGTAAATGTACAGTACATATTGTTTGATCCTGTAAGCGTGTAAAACATTTGTGATTTGTGAAACTTGTCACCGTTTGACCTTGTCGACATTGTGATTTTGTCGCCATTTTGACCTTGTCGCCATCTTGTAAACTTGATGTCTATGTCCTTACTGAATGTCATCTTGATGTAAGTGATGTGTCATCAATGTTATTGAGTGTTCAAATACAGATAGATTGTCTTTGTGCATTGAGTTTGTGGAACGCAAAGAGTTTTGGAAAGAGTGTAACTTCTGTTGAGAAAAACACTGTTGACGGACAAACTTACGACATACAATTATACTCGACGCCATCCAAACCTAATCAACACTTAGTGACTTGCAGGCACACACCAACAAATAGACGCTAACTTATTTTTCTCCAAAAACAAAGCAGGTTTTTCCGTACCATCCATAACCTTGCCGTAGAGGTCATTAGTGGTTCCGAAGTAACGACCCTACAGTTTTTCTAGCCCGATTGTCCAACCATTCTTCACCGTATCCAAGGGCACTTGAGTATATTTTTCTTTACTTTAACTTTACGTATGCATCAGTGGGCACGCATCGTATAGTAAAATCAATTGTAAATTGTTTACTACTAACCATTTATAACATATTTTGTGTGGTTGATTTTCATTGACGTATTTTCTCCATCATGTCGTCATTATTTGATTTCATCGATATGGGTATTAAATTACATCTTACAGGTGATGAATTAACAAAATGGAGTGAGAACAAATACGCTGAATATCTCCTGGTACAAGAGAAAAACAATGAACGCGAAGAAAGAGCAGCTGAAAGAGCCTTAAAACAAGCAGAGATTGAAACAGCATTAAAGCAAGCTGTGATAGACAGTGAACTTAAGAAAGCAGAAATAGCAGCTCAGAGTAAGAGAGAAGAACTAGAGTTACAGTTGAAAATGAAACAACTTGACACTGAGACTGCAATGAATAAAGAGTCAAAGAAATCTGAAAGACTGGAAAAAGAAAACCAGTATAAGAAGTATCAAGGTATCGTACAGTAACTATACCTCGGGTGACTGCATAGCAGCCTTTACCCAAAATTTTGAGACTTTAATGGAACATTACCAAGTTCCACTTTCTGAATGGAATATTCTATATATGAGGAGTCTATCTGGGGAACCTCTTAAAGTCATTGAAACCATCCCCAAAGACCTCAGAAAAGAGTACCATTATATTAAATCTAAGATAATGGCACATTTCATGTTAGACGAGGCAGGTTACAGAGAACAATTCAGTAAATTGAGTCCAAAATCAACTCAAACGTTCTCTGACTACCTCTGTTTAGTTCGAGATGTTTTCAGCAAATGGACTTCAGCAGCCAAAATTAACAAAAGTTATGATAGATTAGAAGATCTCATTATTCGAGATAAAATCATTTCTTCTATCCCATCATCTTTTTCTAAGTTCTTACAGGAGAATGAATGCACAAGTGTGGAAGAAATGGAAAGACGTGGGTCGGCCTATTACACGGCCAACAAACAGTGCTTTGCCACTGAAGCTACTGACAGTAACTGGGTAGCAGCGGCCAACTATGAGAAAAACTATAGTAGGCAAAAACCAAACAGGCCTACCTCTGAGAAATTTAGACATTGCATTCACTGTAAATTTTCTCACCATTTGAACGAGATGTGCGATAAAAACCCAGGGTACCAAACATACTTGCAAAATATGGTAAACAAACAAGACAGAGAACGTAAATCGTTCAAAAGTTTACGTAAATGTTTTCTCTGCAAGGCTTACGGGCACCATCGCATGGATTGTAGAGGCAGGCATATGACCAACAAAGCCAATGCCGCCTTGTTCGATAGCTCAGCGTCAGAAGACGAAAATCCAGAGAAACATCCTGTGAATGCAGCACAGGCTTGTGATGTATTTAGTGCTAACAAATGCACTGTCTGTAACACCTTCTATGAAAATGGTATCTTAACATGCGGACACGCCATCCCTATTGCCAATGAGGAAGCTAACTTGGTAATAGACTCAAAAGGCAGATTAGACATCTATCACGGGTATGTTAATGGCAAGTTTGCTACAGTACTTCGCGACACCGGAAGTACACTTATTGGCCTGAAAACAACATTCATAACGCCTACAGACTATACAGGCAGGCACATCACATGTAGAACATTTTCAGGCAATATTGAGAAATATCCATTAGCATGGGCATACATTGAAACACCTTTCCTCACCGGGAAAGTAAAGTGCGCTGCACTTATAAACCCAGTGTGTGATATAATCATAGGAAACTTACCTGAGGTGAATGACAAACCTCATAACCATGACATAACATCACTATGTATTGATGATAACACAACATCACCACCAAATGTCATCATTGAAAATGTCATATCACCTATTGAATGTATGTTAGCTAATGTAGCACTAAGTTCTCATCACATCATTAACGATATCATTCCATCATCATCTGATGTCATTGAGTGTGTGAACGCAGTAACAAGAGCTACTGCTAGAGTGCAAGATGAAAGTAACCAAACTGAGGCTATACAAATGCTTAGCCCAGAATTACCACCTAGTGACTCTATGAAGGAAGCATTCATAACAGCTCAAAAAGCTGATCCTTCACTGTCAAAGTACTTTGACCTGATCGGCAAAAAGGCAAGAGTAACCAAGAATGCGAAATGGCATTTTGCTTTACACAATGATATACTCACCAGGTATTACACCAGAGGTGACATTACAACGAAGCAAACTGTTCTGCCAAATACTTATCGCAAGCAAGCTTTACATCTTGCTCACGATATACCTTTTGCAGGTCATTGTACGCAAAAAGGACAACACAATACGACTTTGCATCGACTACAGAAAACTGAACAAAATAACTGTTTTAGATCTTGAACCAATGGCAAACACTGACGATCTTCTGACAGAACTGACTGACGCTAAGTTCTTTACGACGCTTGACATGTCTAAAGGTTACTGGCAGATAGCTGTACATGAAGACAGCAGACATCTAACAGCTTTCGCCACGCCTTGGGGACTGTACGAATGGTGCAAACTTCCATTTGGGCTAGTCAATGCCCCAGCCACATTCGTACGCATGACACGACTCCTCCTAGCTGACATTCCTAATATTATTTGCTATATCGACGACATTTGTGTCCATACAGAGACAATGACGGAACATATAAAGACACTAGAACAGACACTAGAACGTATCAGACAGCACGGACTGACAGTGAAGCCTTCAAAGGTGAGCATGGCTTACCAAGAGATATCATTTTTGGGGTACAGAATATCCAATGGCTTTGTCATGACAGACAACAAAATTGTCTCCAAAATTCTAAAACTGTCACTTCCAACGAATAAGAAACAAGTCCGCAGTTTGTTGGGACTGATCAACTATTACAGGAATTTCATTCCTGATTTTTCAGAACTGACCAAGGTTTTTACTAATTTACTAACTAAGGATAAGCCTGAAAAAGTTGTACACGATGAATGCCTACGAAATGCATTTCATAAAGTTTTGGCATACTTTTCTGATAAGAACTCGAATAATCTCATCCTTAAATTGCCCAACATCCGTTTACCTTTCAGATTGAGAACAGATGCTAGCTCCGTTGCAATTGGGGCAGTCCTGTTGCAGGAATACAACAACATCCTGCATCCCGTTTGTTTTATATCAAGAAAACTAAGGCCTCGAGAGCGTGCATGGTCCATTCCACAATTAGAGGCACTTGCCTTAGTAGAAAGTGTGACGAAGCTATCCAGATACCTTCTAGGACGTCACTTTATCATCGAAACTGACAACAGTCCATTACGGTATATAAATGCCGGAGTACCATCCAACAATATGATTGCTCGCTGGTCCTTGAAGCTTCAAAATTACAGTTTCGAAGTTCGACATATTCCCGGCAGAATCAATACAATTGCCGATCTTTTGTCCCGTTGTCCGACCGACCCAGTAAGTAATGTCTGAGTGCACTGTGTACTAATACACTCAGACCAACACAGCCACCAATGAGTGAATTTTGTTGCTATTCACCTACTGTGTAAGGTCTATAATTGTAATTGTGATACGGTTAAAAACCGACATGTATAATATACTTATTTTAATTAAGCCATGTAATGAGTGTAATATAATTGTGTAGTGTGTGTTAGAAAGAGAACGTTATTAACTGTAAATATACACCAAGAACAGTGTCACAGACGCTTAACCACTTACCAGAAGCGAACTTTGCCAGTTAACAGTGACAGCTGTGTGTGAATTTCTTCACCGTGATATTTTAACGACGTGTGCAAATGTGGAACTGGACAGTGACTTCTACACCACCTCTGCAACGAACTTAATCCAAAAGGTTCGACACTCAAACAGCAGAAATAAGTAACAGTCGATCATTATCCAGAAGTTGTGAACACATCGGAAATAAGAACATTCCATCATAATCCGAAAGTTGTGGTTACTATAACATCCAGACACGAACTTTGAGAACATTTTACTATCCGTTACAAAATAAAACCGGAGCAGTTGTGTTCAGACAGTGTAACAGCAACTAAATTTTGAGTTTCGTGTGTACTTCCGGTGTAATTTAAAAAGTACTAGCCAAAATTAGCAGACGATATACAAATATTCAAAAACTTATGACGATTGTAAAATCCTTTTGAATCTATAAAATATAATACACCAATTGGGTACTTATTTATTTTGATTAGTGTAATCTTAGAATCATATCTTGATTAATGTATTCATATTACCGACTTTTTCTCGTTAATATGAAGAAACGTCAAGCAATGACGCTAAGAAATTAAATAATTATTGTAATTTATTGTATTTCTTGAATGTCAAAATTACTTCCCTTGCATTTATGAATTACACCAAGGGCCATAATTTGAAACATATTCATTAATGTGTATTGTATAAATAGACATTTTGTTGCTAAAACGGCTAACACAGCGGGTAGGCGTCCACCAAGCATGGCAGAGAGCTGCCAACATTGCAAACCAACATAAGAGCTCCTGGCCAAATGAGGTCAGAGTTTGAGTGTTTAATACGACTCATATAAAGCCGTATTTCAGTCTGGCTAGATGGCTGTTGCAAAACAACCATATTATTACGTTTTTTTCAAATTGCTGCGAGGTAGATGCGAGAAGCTGGTACTACTGATCTGACTGGGTATTATTGCAATTGAGGTAACCAGCCATCAGGGGGATGAAACCTGATTTGTGTTAAAAGTTGAATCTTCATTTGTCATTTCAATGCAACTTACATTTATCGTATATATTTCTATGCCATATATGTATTTTCATGCATAACACAGGGAAAGGGTAGACTCTGACATGAAGTTAACACTACCCCATTATATACATACATCATGAATGAAAGATGGCATCTTTCATTGAGGTACCCGGGGAGGATGTCAGAGCCTAACATGGGATAGCTATGCAGCAACATCGTTACGACACCCGGCGGACAAGAATTGTCGGCTGGCAAGATTGTTACCTGACACGCGACCAGCGGTCAGGCTGACGACAGACGCACGCAGGCCACGTGACGCCACCAGAGGCGGTGGGCAGTTTGCGTGCTAGCCTCAGACCGAGCTGGGACCTGAGACTGGACGGACGTGTGCGGGAAAGCAAGGCGTTTGTGTGGATCTCTGTGGTTGAAAGCCGAACGACTGTCATCTTGAGCGTCAGACTTGTGAGCTGTATTGTGGTTGTGAGCGTCGTGAGTTATATATTGTATATTGTTGTAATTATCGTTCTGTATTTAATATGGCAATAAATCCATAGAACGTTGTGTCGTTGAGTCTTACGTCGAATCACGTTATACTTGTACTGTCTCACACGTGTTAGCTAAACGAGCCAATTCTAAGATCCTGACATGTGTGGACGTGGGTTGCTCGTCCTTGTTTAAGAACCTAATATATGTAGACGTGTGTTGCTCGTCTTTGTTTAAACCATACGTCATTAACGATTTAAAACTATAATTCTTGAACTTGTAAAATTTGTCAAGGTTATAGTTATGTAAATGTGATCGTAAAAGTCTCAGTGTGATCCATTACTACATTGTTTAAATATGTGTAAAACCATTAGTAAATGTACAGTACATATTGTTTGATCCTGTAAGCGTGTAAAACATTTGTGATTTGTGAAACTTGTCACCGTTTGACCTTGTCGACATTGTGATTTTGTCGCCATTTTGACCTTGTCGCCATCTTGTAAACTTGATGTCTATGTCCTTACTGAATGTCATCTTGATGTAAGTGATGTGTCATCAATGTTATTGAGTGTTCAAATACAGATAGATTGTCTTTGTGCATTGAGTTTGTGGAACGCAAAGAGTTTTGGAAAGAGTGTAACTTCTGTTGAGAAAAACACTGTTGACGGACAAACTTACGACATACAATTATACTCGACGCCATCCAAACCTAATCAACACTTAGTGACTTGCAGGCACACACCAACAAATAGACGCTAACTTATTTTTCTCCAAAAACAAAGCAGGTTTTTCCGTACCATCCATAACCTTGCCGTAGAGGTCATTAGTGGTTCCGAAGTAACGACCCTACAGTTTTTCTAGCCCGATTGTCCAACCATTCTTCACCGTATCCAAGGGCACTTGAGTATATTTTTCTTTACTTTAACTTTACGTATGCATCAGTGGGCACGCATCGTATAGTAAAATCAATTGTAAATTGTTTACTACTAACCATTTATAACATATTTTGTGTGGTTGATTTTCATTGACGTATTTTCTCCATCATGTCGTCATTATTTGATTTCATCGATATGGGTATTAAATTACATCTTACAGGTGATGAATTAACAAAATGGAGTGAGAACAAATACGCTGAATATCTCCTGGTACAAGAGAAAAACAATGAACGCGAAGAAAGAGCAGCTGAAAGAGCCTTAAAACAAGCAGAGATTGAAACAGCATTAAAGCAAGCTGTGATAGACAGTGAACTTAAGAAAGCAGAAATAGCAGCTCAGAGTAAGAGAGAAGAACTAGAGTTACAGTTGAAAATGAAACAACTTGACACTGAGACTGCAATGAATAAAGAGTCAAAGAAATCTGAAAGACTGGAAAAAGAAAACCAGTATAAGAAGTATCAAGGTATCGTACATAACTATACCTCGGGTGACTGCATAGCAGCCTTTACCCAAAATTT